>JBDJHY010260963.1:0-10506 GCA_039654485.1 Withania somnifera
GACATTTTATTGTAAGAGGGTGCATTGTCGTATGACACAAGGTTTAGACAAAAGGTATTTAGGTAGATAAGTCAAAATGAGATGAATGAAAAGATACCACCACCAATTTCTATCAGTGGTGTGAGTAGCTTCTTTTGAAATATAGGCTTTTACAGAAGACTTATTCAGAATTTTTTAAAATTACAATCCCAATGTTCATAATCCTTAAGAAATAAGTCAATTTCTTATTTGATGAAGATTCTTTGCAAGCCTTTGAAGGGCATAAAAAAAATTGATCACTACAAAAGTTATGGACGTTCCTAATTACTCAGAGCCTTTTTGAGTTGATGTGTGATGCTAAGGGTGTAGAAATAGGAGCTGTGCTTGGACAAAAAAGGGAGAAAATTTTCTATCCCATCTATTGTGCTAGGTAAGCATTGAACGAAGAGCTGAAGAACTATACGATTACTAAGTAAGAGATACTAGCTATAGTTTATACTTTAGAGATATTCCGATGTTGCATTCTGGATACCAAAGTGGTAGTGTATACAAAACATGTTTCCCTGAGATATCTCACATTTTAAAACAGACGCTAGACCTCAATTAATCCACTGGATATTGCTGTTAGAAGAATTTGATTTAGAGATAATTGAATGTAAGGGGTGTGAAAACCAAGTTGTTGATCACCTTTCAAGAATAGAGGCAAAAAGGAGAGAAAAGGTTGATGCAAAAATTTAACACACATTCCATAATAAAAGGGAGAAGTGACATTTTATGGTAAGAGGGGGCATTTTCATATGACACAAGGTTTAGACAAAAGGTAGTTAGGTAGATAAGTCAAAAGTAGAGATGTTTAAAAAGATACCACCACCAATTTAAGTCAGGGGTTTGAGAAGCTTCTTTGGAAATATAGGCTTTTACAAAAGATTTATTTAGAAATTTTAAAAATTACAAGTTCCATGTTCAAAATCCTTTAGAAGGAAATGTTATGATTGGGCCAAATTGAGCAAAGACTTTTGAGTTGATGTGTGATTCTAGTGGTGTCGAAATAGGAGTTATGGTTGGACAGAAAAGGGAGAAAATTTGCCATCCCAACTATTAAACTAGCTAAGCATTGAACGAAGCACAAAAGAACTACAATGTTACTTATGGCACGGCCTAATTGCGCAGAGCCTTTTAAGTTGATGTGTGATGCTAGTGGTGTATAAATAGGAGCTATGCTTGGAAAAAAAGGGAGAAAATTTTCCATCCCATCTATTATGCTAGCTAAGAATTGAATGTAGGACAGAAGAATTATATGGTTACTGAACAAGATATATTGGCTATTGTTCATGCTTTTGAGAAATTCAGATGTTATCTTCTATATACCAAAGTTGTAGTGAATACTGAACTTGCATCCATGATATATCTCACGTCCAAAACAGACACTAAACATCAATTAATCCACTGGATATTGCAGTTAGAAGAATTTGATTTAGAGATAACTGAATGTAAGGGGTGTGAAAACCAAGTTGTTGATCACCTTCCAAGACTAGAGGCAAAAGGGAGAGAAAAGGTTGATGCAAAAATTGAACACACATTCCATGCTAATAGGGAGAAATGACATTTTATGGTAAGAGGGGGCATAGCCGTATGACACAATGTTTAGACAAAAGGTAGTTAGGTAGATAAGTCAAAAAATAAGATGATTAAAATGATACCACTGCCAATTTCTATCAGAGGTTTGAGAAGCTTCTTGGGAAATATAGGCTTTTATAGAAGATCTATTCAGAAATTTTAAAAATTACAAGCCCCTTGTTCAAACTCCTTGAGAAAGAAGTCAATTTCTTGTTTTATGAAGATTCTTTGCAAGCCTTTGAAGGGCGTAAAAGAAAAAATTGATCACTACAATAGTTATGGTCGGGCCTAATTACGCAGAGACTTTTGAGTCGATGTGTAATGCTAGTGGTGTAGAAATAGGCGTTGTATTTGGACAAAAAAGGGAGAAAAATTTCAATCCCATCTATTATGCTAGCTAAGTATTAAATGAAACACAAAAGAACTACACTGTTACTGAGCAAGATATCATGGTTGTTGTTTATACTTTTGAGAAATTCAGATGTTACCTTCTAGATACCAAAGTGGTAGTGCGTACTTAACATGAATCCCTGAGATATCTCAAGTCTAAAACAGACGCTAAAGCTCAATTAATCCACTGGATATTGTTGTTACAAGAATTTTATTTAGAGATAATTGAATGTAAGGGGTGTGAAAACCAAGTTGCTGCTCACCTTTCAAGACTAGAGGAAAAAGGGAGAGAAAAGGTTGATGAAAAAATTGAACACACATTTTATGATAAAAGGGAGAAGTGACATTTTATGATAAGAGGAGGCATTGTAGTATGATACAAGGTTTAGAAAAAGGTAATTAGGTAGATAACTCAAAAGTAGCGATGATTAAAAAGATACAACCACCAATTTCTATCAGGGGTTTGAGAAGCTTCTTGGGAAATATAGGCTTTTATAGAAGATCTATTCAGAGATTTTAAAAATTACAAGCTCCATGTTCAAACTCCTTGAGAAATAAGTCAACTTCTTGCTTGATGAAGATTCTTTGCAACCCTTTAAAGGGAAAAAAAATTGATCACTACAATAGTTATGGTAGGGCCTAATTGCGCAAAGCCTTTTGAGTTGATGTGTGATGCTAGTGGTATAGAAATAGGTGCTGTTCTTGGAGAGAAAAAGGAGAATATTTCCCATCCCATCTATAATGCTAGCTAAGAAATAAACGAAGCACAAAAGAACTACAATGTTGCTAAGAGAGATTACTGGTTGTTGTTCACACGTTTGAGAAATTTAGATGTTAACTTGTTCATACCAAATTGGTAGTGCATACTGAACATGCATCCCTGAGATATCTCACATCCAAAAGAGATGCTAAACCTCGATTAATCCACTAGATATTGCTATTACAAGAATTTGATTTAGAGATGATAGAATAGAAGGGCATAATTATGCAGAGCCTTTTGAACGAAGCACAAAAGAACTACATTGTTACTGAGCAAGATATACTGGTTGTTGTTCATACTTTTGAGGAATTCGACTGGGACCTTCTAGATACAAAAGCGGTAGTACATACCAAACATGCATCCTTGAGATATTTGACATCTACGGAGACGCTAAACCTCGATTAGTCCACTAGATATTGCTATTACAAGAATTTGATTTAAAGATGATAGAATGTAACGGGTGTGAAAACCAAGTTACGGATCACCATTAAAGACTAGAAGAAAAAGGGAGAGAAAAGGTTGATGCAAAAATTAAAGACACATTCCAAAATAAAAGGGAGAAGTGACATTTTATGGTAACAATTAGCAGATTCATTAGAAACCTTTCTTGGGAAGCGTTCTCCTTCCCTTTATCATCAAAATTTCTTCTTTCATACATGGGACTACCTATCCCGATAGGACCCCGTGAAAGAACGGAAGCTGTACAAATCTCATAGAGAGGCATTGTCCTATGTCACAAGATTTCAAAAAATGTTATTTAGGTAGATAAGTCAAAAGTAGAGATAGTTGAAAAGATACCACCACCAATTTCTCTTAGGGGTGTGAGAAGCTTCTAGGGAAATATAGGCTTTTACCGAAGATCTATTCAAAAATTTTAAAAATTACAAGCCCCATGTTCAAACTCCATGAGGAAGAAGTCAAGTTATTGTTTGATGAAGATTCTTTGCAAGCCTTTGAAGGGAGTAAAAAAATTGATCACTACAACAGTTATGATTGGGCCTAATTGCGAAAAGCATTTTGAGTTTATGTGTGATGCTAGTGGTGTAGAAATAGGAGCTGTGCATGGACAGAAAAGGGAGAAATTCTCCATCCCATTCATTATGCTAGCTAAGTATTAAACGAAGCACAAAAGAACTACATTGTTACTGAGAAAGATTCATTGGTTGTTGTTCATACTTTTGAGAAACTCAGATGTTACCTTTTGGATACCAAAGTGGTAGTGTACACTGAACATGCATCCTTGAGATATCTCACGTCCAAAATAGATGCTAAACCTCAATTAATCCACTGGATATTGCTGTAACAAGAATTTAATTTAGAGGTAATTGAATGTAAGGGGTGTGAAAACCAAGTTGCCGATCACCTTTCAAGACTATAGGCAAAAGGGAGAGAAGAGTTTGATTCAAAAATTGAACGCGCATTCCATGATAAAAAGGAGAAGTAACATTTTATGTTAAGAGGGTGCATTGTTGAATGACACATGGATTAGACAAAAGGTAGTTAGTTACATAAGTAAAAAGTAGAGATGATTATAAAGATACGACCTCCAATTTCCGTCAAGGTTTTGAGAAGATTCTTGGGAAATATAGGCTTTCGTAGGAGATCTATTCAGAAATTTTAAAAACTACAAGTCCCATGTTCAAACTACTTTAGGAAAGAAGTCAATTTCTTTCTTGATGAAGATTCTTATCAACGCCTTAAAGGGAGTAAAAAATTGATCACTACAACAGTTATGATTGGGCCTAATTGCGCAAAGCCTTTTCAGTTGATGTGTGATGCTAGTGGTGTAGAAATAGGTGCTGTTCTTGGAGAGAAAAAGGAGAATATTTTCCATCCCATCTATAATGCTAGCTAAGCATTGAACGACGCACAAAAGAACTACAATGTTACTGATAGAGATTACTAGTTGTTGTTCACACTTTTGAGAAATTCGACTGGTACCTTCTATATACAAAAGTGGTAGTACAAAACAAACATTCATCGTTGAGATATCTATCGTCAAAAGAAATGCTAAACCTCGATTAGTCCACTTGATATTGCTAAACCAAGTTGTTGATCACCTTTCATGACTAGAAGCAAATGGGAGAGAAAAGGTTGATACAAAAATTGAAGACACATTCCATGATAAAAGGGAGAAGTGACATTTTATGGTAACAATTAGCAGATTAAATAGAAACCTTTCTTGGGGAGCGTTCTCCTTCCCTTTATCATCAAAATTTCTGCTTTCGCACATGGGCCTACCTATCCCGATAGGACCCCATAAAAGAATGGGAGCTGTACAAAATAAGGTATTTAGGTAGATAAGTCAAAAGTAGAGATGGTTGAAAAGATACCGCCAACAATTTCTGTCAGGGGTGTGAGAAGATTCTTGGGAAATATAGGCTTTTACCGAATATCTATTCTGAAATTTTAAAAATTACAAGCCCCATATTCAAACTCCTTTAGAAAGAACTCAATTTCTTATTTGATGAAGATTCTTTGCAATGCTTTGAAGGGAGTAAAAAAAATTGACAAGTACAACAGTTATTATTGGGCTAATTGCGCAAAGCCTTTTGAGTTGATGTGTGATGCTAATGGTGTAGAAATAGGTGCTGTTCTTAGAGAGAAAATGGAGAATATTTTCCATCCCATCTATTATGCTAACTAAGCATTGAACGAAGTACAAAAGAACTACAATGTTACTGAGAAAGATTAATGGCTGTTGTCCAAATTTTTGGTAAATTTAGATGTTAACTTGTTGATACCAATGTGGTAGTGTACACTGAACATGCATCCCTGAGATATCTCACGTTTAAAATAGATGCTAAACCTCGATTAATCCAATAGATATTGCTATTACAAGAATTTGATTTAGAGATAATAGAATAGAAGGGCATAATTTTGCAGAGCCTTTTGAATGAAGTACAAAAGAACTACATTGTTACTGAGCAAGATATACTGGCTGTTGCTCATACTTTTTAGGAATTCGACAGGTACCTTCTAGATACAAAAGTGGTAGTACATTCCAAACATGCATCCTTGAGATATTTGACATCAAAAGAGACACTAAACCTCGATTAATCCACTGGATATTGCTATTACATGAATTTGATTTAGAGATGATAGAATAGAAGGGCCTAATTATGCAGAGCCTTTTGAATTAAACACAAATGACCTACATTGTTACTGAGCAAGATATACTAGTTGTTGTTCATACTTTTGAGAAATCCGACTGGTACCTTCTAGATACAAAAGAGGTAGTACAAAACGAACATTCATCCTTGAGATATCTAACGTCAAAATAAATGCTAAACCTCGATTAATCCACTAGATATTGCTAAACCATGTTGTTGATCACCTTTCAAGACTAGAAGCAAATGGGAGAGAAAAGGTTGATACAAAAATTGAAGACACATTCCATGATAAAAGGAAGAAGTGACATTTTATGGTAACAATTAGTAGATTCATTATAAACCTTTCTTGGGTAGAGTTCTCCTTCCCTTTATCATCAAAATTTCTGCTTTCGCATATGGGCCTACCTATCCCGATAGGACCCCATAAAAGAATAGGAGTTCTACAAATCTCTTACAGAAGGCATTGTCCTATGACATAGGGTTTCAAATAAAGGTATTTAGGTAGATAAGTCAAAAGTAGAGATGGTTCAAAAGTTACCACCACCAATTTCTGTCAGGGGTGTGAGAAGCTTCTAGGGAAATATAGGCTTTCACTGAAAATCTATTCCGAAATTTTAAAAATTACAAGCCCCATCTTCAAACTCCTTTAGAAAGAAGTAAATTTCTTATTTGATGAAGATTCTTTGCAACACTTTGAAGGGAGTAAAAAAAATTGACCAGTACAATAGTTATTATTAGGCCTAATTGCGCAAAGCCTTTTGAGTTGATGTGTGATGCTAGTGGTGTTGAAATAGGTGTTGTTCTTGGAGAGAATATGGAGAATATTTTCCATCCCATCTAATATGCTAACTAAGCATTGAACGAAGTACAATAGAACTACGATGTTACTGAGAAAGATTAATGGTTGTTGTCCACACGTTTGAGAAATTTAGATGTTAACTTGTTGATACAAAATTTGTAGTGCATACTGAACATGCATCCCCGAGATATCTCACATCCAAAAGATATGCTAAACCTCGATTAATCCACTGGATATTGCTATTACAAGAATTTGATCTAGAGATGATAGAATAGAAGGGCCTAATTACGCAGAGCCTTTTGAATAATGCACAAAAGAACTACATTGTTACTGAGCAAGATATACTGGCTGTTGTTCATACTTTTAAGAAATTTGACTGGTACCTTCTATATACCAAAGTGGTAATACAAAGCGAACATTCATCCTTGAGATATCTAACGTCAAAAGAAATGCTAAACCTCGGTTAGTCCACTTGGTATTGCTAAACCAAGTTGTTGATCAACTTTCAAGACTAGAAGAAAATAGGAGAGAATTGGTTGATACAAAAATTGAAGACACATTCCATGATAAAAGGGAGAAGTGAAATTTTATGGTAACAATTAGCAGATTCATTAGAAACCTTTCTTGGGGAGCGTTCTCCTTCCCTTTATCTTCCAAATTTCTGCTTTTGCACACGGGCCTACCTATCCCGATAGGACCCCATAAAAGAATGAGAGCTGTACAAATCTCCTAGAGAAGGCCTTTTCCTATGACACAAGGTTTCAAAAAAAGATATTTAGGTACATAAGTCAAAAGTACAGATAGTTAAAAAGATACCACCACCAATTTCTGTCAGGGGTGTGAGAAGCTTCTGGGAAATATAGGCTTTTATATGAGATCTATTCAGAAATTTTAAAAATTACAAGCCCCATGTTCAAACTCCATGAGGAAGAAGTCAAGTTCTTGTTTGATGAAGATTCATAGCAAGTCTTTGAAGGGAGTAAAAGAATTGATCACTACAACAGTTATGATTGGGCCTAATTTCATAAAGCCTTTTGAGTTGATGTGTGATGCTAGTGGTGTAGAAATAGGAGCTGTGCTTGGACAAAAAAGTGAGAAATTTTCCATCCCATCTATTATGCTAGCTAAGCATTAAACGAAGCACAAAGGAACTACATTGTTACTGAGCAAGATATAATGGCCGTTGTTCATACTTTTGAGAAATTCAGATGTTTCCTTTTGGATACCAAAGTAGTAATGTACACTGAACATGCATTACTGAGATATCTCAAGTCCAGAACAGACGCTAAACCTTAATTAATCCACTGGATATTGCTGTAACAAGAATTTAATTTGGAGGTAATTGAATGTAAGGTGTGTGAACCAAGTTGCCGATCACCTTTCAAGACTAGAGGCAAAAAGGAGAGAAACGTTTGATGCAAAAATTGAACGCACATTCCATGATAAAAAGGAGACGTGGCATTTTATGGTAAGAGGGTGCATTATCGTGTGACACATGGTTTATACAGAAGGTAGTTAGGTACATATGTAAAAAGTAGAGATGATTATAAAGATGCCACCACCAATTTCTGTCAGGGGTTTGAGAAGCTTCTTGGGAAATATAGGCTTTCGTAGAAGATCTATTCAGGAATTTTAAAAATTACAAGCCCCAAGTTCAAAATCCTTTAGAAAGAAGTCTATTTCTTGTTTGATGAAGATTCTTTGCAACGCTTTTAAGGGAGTAAAAAAAATTGATCACTATAACAGTTATGATTGGGCCTAATTCCGCAAAGCCTTTTGAGTTGATGTGTGATGCTAGTGGTACAGAAATAGGTGCTGTTCTTGGAGAGAAAAAGGAGAATATTTCCCATCCCATCTATAATGCTAGATAAGCAATGAACGAAGCACAAAAGACCTACAATGTTGCTAAGAGAGATTAATGGCTGTTGTTCACACTTTTGAGAAATTTAGATGTAACTTGTTCATACCAATTGGTAGTGCATACTGAACATGCATCCCTGAGATATCTCACATCCAAAAGAGATTCTAAACCTCGATTAATCCACTAGATATTGCTATTACAAGAATTTGATTTAGATATGATAGAATAGAAGGGCATAATTATGCAGAGCTGTTTGAACGAAGCACAAAAGAACTACATTGTTACTGAGCAAGATATACTGGCTGTTGTTCATACTTTTGAGGAATTCAACTGGGACCTTCTAGATACAAAAGTGGCAGTACATACAGAACATGCATCCTTGAGATATTTGACATCAAAAGTGACGCTAAACCTCTATTAGTCCACTAGATATTTCTATTATAAGAATTTGATTTAAAGGTGATAGAATGTAACGGGTGTGAAAACCAAGTTACTGATCACCTTTCAAGACTAGAAGAAAAAGGGAGAGAAAAGGTTGATGCAAAAATTGAAGACACATTCCATGATAAAGGGATAAGTGACATTTTATGGTAACAATTAGCAGATTCATTAGAAACCTTTCTTGGGGAGCGTTCTCCTTCACTTTATCATCAAAATTTCTTCTTCCACAGATGGGCCTACCTATCCCGATAGGACCCTATAAAATAATGGGAGCTGTATAAATCTTCTAGAGAAGGCATTGTCCTATGTCACAAGGTTTCAAAAAAAGTTATTTAGGTAGATAAGTCAAAAGTAGAGATAGTTGAAAACATACTACCACTAATTTCTGTCAAGGGTGTCAGAATCTTTTGGGAAATATAGGCTTTTACAGAAGATCTATTCAGAAATTTTAAAAATTACAAGCCCGTGTTCAAACTCCATGAGGAAGAAGTCAAGTTCTTGTTTGATGAAGATTCATTGCAAGCCTTTGAATGGAGTAAAATAATTGATCACTACAACAGTTATGGTCGGGCCAAATTTCGTAACGCCTTTTGAGTTGATGTGTGATGCTAGTAGTGTAGAAATAGGAGCTGTGCTTGGACATAAAAGGGAGAAATTTTCCATCCCATCTATTATGCTAGCTAAGTATTAAATGAAGCACAAAAGAACTACATTGTTACTGAGCAAGATATAATGGTCGTTGTTCATACTTTTGAGATATTCAGATGTTACTTTCGTGATACCAAAGTGGTAGTGTATACTGAACATGCATCCCTGGGATATCTCACGTCCAAAACAAATGCTAAACCTCAATTAATCCACTGGATATTGCTGTAACAAGAATTTAATTTAGAGTTAATTGAATGTAAGGTATGTGAAAACCAAGTTGCCGATTACCTTTCAAGACTAGAGGAAAAAGGGAGAGAAAAGTTTGATGCAAAAATTGAACACACACTCCACGATAAAAAGGAGAAGTGACATTTTATGGTAAGAGGGTGCATTGTCGTATGACACATGGTTTAGAAAAAACGTAGTTACGTACATAAGTAAAAAGTAGAGATGATTATAAAGATACTACCACCAATTTCTGTCAGGGGTTTGAGAAGCTTCTTGGGAAACATAGGCTTTCGTAGAAGATTTATTCAGAAATTTTAAAAATTACAAGCCCCAAGTTCAAACTCCTTTAGAAAGAAGTCCATTTCTTGTTTTATGAAGATTCTTTGCAATGCATTGATGGGAGTAAAAAAAAATTAATCACTACAACAGTTATGATTGGGCCTAATTGCGCAAAGCCTTTTGAGTTGATGTGTGATGCTAGTGGTGTAGAAATAGGTGCTGTTCTTGGAGAGAAAATGAGAATATTTTCCATCCCATCTATTATGCTAGCTAAGTATTGAAAGAACACAAAAGAACTACAATGTTACTGAGAGAGATTACTGGCTGTTGTTCACACTTTTGAGAAATTTAGATGTTAACTTGTTCATACCAAATTGGTAGTGCATACTGA
>JBDJHY010260974.1:416-10506 GCA_039654485.1 Withania somnifera
TCCTGAGTGGTCTTATCCTTTTATTGTACAATTCGTATGTATGTTTCATTTCAGATAAATTTAGATCTGAATTAGGCTTATGTCAAAGCCTGTACCTTTCCTAGTTATGAGCTTATATCAGATGGATGAGGTTTTTGAGTGATATTAGTAGCTTTTACCTATGAGGTCCCTATGAGTTTGTACCTTCAATATGTCTATCTTGAGTGTTTTCCCTCACAATTCATGCTTATTGATGTACTCCTTCATAGATACATAAAGTAATACATTACGGTATAACTTAGTTGATAAGCGTGGCTCCGAGCAGATCAAGATGATATATTGAAATTAAGTTCAGTTCAAGAAATGTTCCTTGTTGTATGTTAGTTTCATTTAAGTCTGAGGTAATAACCTCTATATTCAAGAATGTATCCATTTTAGTTCATGAGTATGTATCATTTCATGAGTCAGCTGAGTGTATTCATGCATGAGTTGAGTAGAGAATTGATGTTTAGTTAAGGTGGTAGTACACGAGTCCCTATTTGTTCATTTATGTGTTATTTTACTAGTTTTAATGTTGATGTCAGTTATTGTATAGTTGCATATTTGATAGTTGAGTTGAGGTCAAATTGAATTTGATGTGTTGAGTCATTTTCACTTTTCCTACCAACTTGCAGACTATTGATAATGCTCAATTACACTCTGAAACCAATCTAAAAGTGTATGCAGTCGTTGTTAATATATATTTACTTAATATATGAGTCAGGTTGGAATCTACAGGAAATAATATGAAGGCAATTGAGTACGAACTAAAAATTAAAGCACAACTACTATGACTCGAATGGTCTAGCATGGAATGAGGGGTGGGGGTTAAAAGTATGAAAAGGTATCATGGAACTAAAATTATAATAAAAAAAAAGATTTGATCAATAGCTTCACAAACCAATCAAGAGCAAACAACAACTAAGGTAATTAATTCGACCAATGATTCATTAAACTAAATACTCCATTGATTATGCATAGGTTTAAAGATTAGCCTTTGAGTTCATCAATTAATTTCTCTCTAGCACTGGGGATAATTAAGCTGACACGTTGTAGTTGGATTTTGGCAAAATAGGGTAATGTGTTGATAGTTTGTTTCAAACAATAATAAGCCTTCATTCACTTATTTTCTCAAACCAATCTAAAGAGCATGCATAACAACTGAATTCGGCTACACTAGGATTTTACTATCTCTAGCTCAAATCCATTAATGAGGAAAGCGCTCATTTTATGCTATATCGAAGTTTCCAATCCTAACTTACTTTCTCAAGCTAAGCAAGGATAAATGGAAAGTCCCTTGGGTTAGCTACTCCCTTTGGTATGCAATAGGCTCACCATGATTTAGCTATACAAAACCCAAATACTAATCAACAACTAAATAACTTATATAAAAGCTAGAGATAGAACTAAAAACAACAATCTTGAGTAAATCTTGAAATATCTCTATCTTCAATATTCAAAAAAGAAAGAAAAACTACACACTTAGAATATTCAATACAAAGTAAGGGAAGAAGAAATATGTAAAAATACATCAACGGTTTCATCCAAATCTTCACCCCAAAGTGTAGTGGTGGTGTGTTGCCCTCTCTTAAGATATGAAAAAGCCAAAGATCTTTTTTTTCTTTCAAAGGAAAGAATATTAAGCTCCCCTAAAATATCATCAGAAAAACTAATTTATATATCCCTAGAAAATTTTGAAATCAAAAGACAAATTTTTTCCTGTCTAGTGTTGTGCTGCTCAATGTGGAACCACACATTTAATTATGTGACCACACAATTAATTTTTCTATTCGAAGCCACACAATAAAATAGATCAACTATGTTGATAAGTCAAATCTTTCATTCAAGGACGATGATCCAAGGGGGAGATAATTTAACACCCTTAAATTTGAGTCAGAATTTGAACCATTCTATATTGTTCATTAAGCTTGATTCCTATGAATTACCACTTGAATTTAGATTATAATCTTTCCTATAATGTTGAAGTAGTGTTTTACATGATTTTTATTCATAAGGAACTCCTAGCGCAAAGTTATGTCCAAAGCATTTTACTATTGTAATTTTTATATTGTTTCATACATGTGTCAACTTCAAATGACTATATCTTTATAGATATAACGATTTAGGTTACCAAAACCTATCTGCAGAATGTTCTTTGAGTCTAGTCTCCAACACACAAACCGCGTGTCATTTCGAGTTCGGAATAAGAAGTTATTGCCAATTTAGTAAAACAACCCGTTGACAAGCGTGACTTTTAGAAAGGTATGTGTAGACAAAATTTACTGAAGCTAAATGTGGAACCTACCATGTCACGATAGAGAAGATTCCACGAGGGAAACTGTGATATGTCTGGAGCCATAGTTAAATGTTATTTTGTACAAGTCTTTTCCCCTTTTTGTAAGGTTATTTATGATATTTCCACATCTTAAATAATTAATCCTAGTCATTATAGGCTAAAAAATACATGCTATTTAATCTCCAAAAACTTATTCCAAATCATTATACACTAAATAAAATAAAATTACGGTTCTTCTCTCAAAATTCTTTCAAGTACAAATCTTGGGTTCTTTTAAAGTTTCGTCTCCTAGGAGAAAAATCATCAATTTTCCTCCATAGAAGTTCTTCAATTGAGGTATGTGGGCTTTAACCAGGACTCTTTTCATTCTTGTGCCCCAACACTCTTTTCTAAATAGATTATGAAGACGCAGAAGCATACTAAGTTTTTTGATAAATTCTATAAACTATGAAATTTTTAAGTGATGATTTACTTGATATTTCTAGTTAGAACTATGAGGTTTCATGATGATTATCAAATTATGAAGTTTACATGATTAATTGATATTTTACAATAAAAAATGTGAAGTTTACACGATGTTGATTTAATTGTGAATGTAATCATGAGTTGGCATATTTTTGTTATTGAGGTAAACGAAAGAAAGATTTTTTGAGGTATGATTGATTATTGTTTTCAAGGTTTAGTTTTAAAAATTGGATAAGCATTGAAGTATCCTAATTATATGACTATTACATGATTTTGAATATGAGCATAAAAAGGGGTTTAAATTAACTACTTTGACTAATCGAGCCTAATTAAAGCGAAGCTTTGAAAGTATTATTTACGAAATGTTTTGAAGTTTGTTCTTGAAACTTGATATGAGAATTGAAGTGTTATAATTATTGACTTGAGAGTTAGTATGATTTTAAAATTGAAGTGAAACCATGAAATAAGTTTTAAAGCATAAAATTAATATTATTTTTTAAAGTTTGTTTTTAAAACTGGAGATTATTGTTAAAAGAGTCAATATTGATGAATTTGGCTAGTTAGTTTCATAAAACCACCTTAGAGTTGTTCTTCAGACTCTTAAATACCTTCATCTATATGTCAAATTCTCTAAGTTTGAATTTAGGCTAAAGTCAATTGCTTATTCTTGGGTCATCTTATTTATAGTGAGGGTATCTGAGTGGATTTGAAATTAAAAACATCATTAGAAACTGGGCTAGTCCCACCTCTCCATTATATATTAATAGCTTTCTAGGTTTAGCTAGGTAGTACCTCAGATTCACTGAGGGATTCTCTTCCATAGCTTATCCCTTGACCAGGTTGATTATGAAAAATGTTAATTTTGGGTGGTTAGAATAATGTTTGAAAACTAGATTGACTTTAGCTCCGGTGTTGATCCTTTCAAAGGGATAAGAGGGTTTCGTAGTATATTATGATATTTTTTGAGTTGGACATGGATGTGTCTTGATGCAGAATGGTAAGGCTATAGCCTATGCCTTCATACAACTTGAAGTTCATGAGAAAAACTACCCTACTTATGATCTTGAGCTAGGATCTATTGTTTTTTTTCCTTGAAGACTTGGATCTCGTTATCCTTATTGGGTGCTTGTGGATATTCTAGCCGACATAAGAGTTTATGGTATGTGTATGATTATAAAGGATATAAATCTTTATCAGAGGAGATGGTTAGAGTTGTTGAAAGACTACAACATAAGTGTGATATATCATCCGGACAAGGTCAATATAGTGTGATACATGTTGATGAGGGTAAGCAGGAGTTAGATAGATAAGTGCTTAGGCTTTCACATTTTGTGGTTAGGTTGGTTAGTTTAATTGATGGAGGTATATTGGTTTTGAATGATTATGAACCATCTTTAGTGGTTGAGGGGAAGGAGAAGTAGGATAGTGATCTGATTTTAGTTCAATTGAATGGTACAATCTAGAAATAGAAGGTGCATGATTTCTCCCAAGGGGAGATGGTATGCTTTGTTATTAGGAGAATTTGTATGTCCCCTATGTACATAGATTAATAGATAATATTTATCTAAGGCTTATAGGTCCAAATATTCTTTTCACCTAGGGGTACTAAAATGTATAGGGACCTTAGAGATGTCTATTAGTGGAATAAGATGAATAGAGACAGAGATGAGTGTATGTTTAAGTGTACTAATAATCATCAAATGAAAGTAAGACATCAGAGGATAACAATTGAGTTGTAGAAATTTTGAGATTCCAACTTGTAAATAGGAAGCAATAACTATGGACTTTGTCATTGGTTTACCTCACAGCTATAACATACATGATTTGATATGGGTAATAGTAGTCTAGATGGATAAGTTAACTCACTTCTTGATAGTGCATACCATTTATTCAGTAGAGGAATATGGTAGGATCTATCTTAAGAAGATTGTCGAGAAGCATGGGTGACTTTGACTATTATTTCAGATTGAGGTACGCAATTTACCTCTCAGTTTTAGAGATTATTTCAGAAGGGTCTTGGTACCCAGGTTCACCTTAGCATAACTTTTTACCTGTAGATAATTGGTCACGTAGAGAGGACCTTCCAGACCTTAGAGGATATGCTAAGAGTGTGCGTAATTGATTATAGGGGTAGTTGGGATAACCACTGGTCTTTGATATATTTTGCGTATAATAGTAGCTAATATGCTAATAATCATATGGACCTGTTTGAGGCTTTGTTTAGGAGATGTAGATCTTCCATTGGGTGGTTTGAGGTTGGAGAGGAAGCCAAGGTAGGGCTAGAGTTAGTTCATAATACGACTTAGAAAATTCAGATCATCAAGGACAGATTGAAGATAGTTTATAGTAGAAATAAGTCTTATGTAGATATGAGCAGGAGGGATTTAGAGTTTGATATTGACGGTTATGTGTTTTTGAAGGCATCTCTTATGAAGGAAGTGATGAGATGTTGTAAGAAAGAAAAGATTAATCCATTTTATGTTAGACTGTATCAGATCTTGAGAAGGATTGGTAATGTTGTCTACGAGATAGACCTTCCCTCAAACTTAGCAGTAGTTCTTTACGTCTTCCATGTATCTATATTGAGAAAGTTCATGAAAGATCTGTATTTTGTAATTCTTGTGGAGAATATTAGTGTTAGAGATAGTTTTACCTATAAAGAGATCCAGTTAGATCCTATATAAAAAAAATTCAAGCTTATAAGCCACGAAGTTGCATCACTTAAAGTGTTATGTTGAAATCAATTTGTCGAATGAGCTACATGAAAAGAAGATGTAGATGTAACACCCTTAAATTTGATCCAGAATTTGAAACGTTGTATGTTTGTACTTAAGTCCAAGTCCTATGAATTCACTTGACCCAAGGATATAAAATCATTCCTAATGTTTGAAAGTAGTGTTTAACATTATTTGAGGTTAAAATGAACTCCTAACACAAAGTTATGTTGAAAGCATTTCAAACGCTGTAGTTTTATATTATTTCATGCATGGGCCAACTTTAAACGACCATATATCCTTATTATGAGGATTTATATGACCTATAAACATAAAGGTATTTGAGTATAGTTTTTGATGCAACAAACCGCTTGTCATTTTGAGTCTGGAGTATGAAGTTATGACCATTTTAGTAAAACAGCCCACTGGCAAGCGTGACATTTAAAAAGGAATATGTAGAGAAAATTCACTGAAGCCAAACGTGGAACCCACTATGTCACGCTAGAGAAGTTTCAACGATGTCAACTATAACACGGCTGGCTCCATTTTTAAGTGTTATTTCTTACAATTATTTTCCCCTTTTTGCAAGGCTATTTCTGTCATTTCCCACCTTCTAAATCATTAATCCTATGTTATTTTGGGCTCTAAGTACATGCTATTTAATCCCCAATCCAAATAATTCTACACTAAAACAAATCAAAGTAAGTTTCTTCTCTCAAAAGTCTCTCAAGAACAAAGCCAGGGTTCTTTTAAGGGTTCATCTCATAAGAGTGAATTCATCAACTTTCTGCCATCAAAGTTCTTCAGTTGAGGCATCTGAGATTTCAAAGGACTCTTTTTATCGTTATTCCCCAAAACCTTTTTCTAAATAAGGTTATGAAGATGTCGAAGCCTACTATAGTTCTGGATAAATCCTATAAACTATGAAATCCTGGAGTGATGCTTTACTTGATATTTTGTGTTAGAATTATGAAGTTTAATGATGATTATTAAATTATTAAATTTACATGATTAATTGATGTTTTTCAATCCAAATGGTGAAGTTTACACTATGTTGGTTTAATTGTGAAAGTCCTCATGAGTTAGCACATTTTTGTAATTGAAGTTAAAGAAAGAAAGAAGTTTTGAGGTATGAATGGATTATCATTCTGAAGGTTTAGTCTTAAACTTGAATTAAGAATTAAAGTTTCATAATTACTTGACTTTTTACATGATATTGAGTATGAACAAGAAATGGGTCTTAATTGACTATTTTGACTAATCAAGCCTAATTGAAGAGAAGCTTTGAAAGTATGAATTACATAATGATTTGAAGAATGTTCTTGAAACTTGATATGAAAATTGAAGTGTCATAATTATTGGCCTATAAGTTAATATGATTTTAAAGCTTAAGTGAAAACATGAAAAAAGTATTAAGGCATGATATTAATTTTATTTTTCGAAGTTTGTTTTTAAAACTTGAGATGATTATTAAAAGTATTGATATTGAAGATTCTTACTTGATTTGAAATCCATTTATGAATCATGTTTAAATTAATTAGTTTTGGTAATTAAACCTAATTGAAGAAAAGTATTGATGTTCTGCTTAATATTATAAGCTGAGAAGAAGAAGTTAATAAAGAGTATAAGTTTACTAAATTTGTCTGTTTTGGCTAAACTGAAAGTAGGGGTGGGCATTTGGCTTTTCATTTTGGTTTTTTTAAATTTTAGTTCGATTTTTCAGTTTTCGATTTCTTGAAACTAATAACCAAACAGAAATAAATTCGGTTTGGTTTGGGTTTTACAATTTTGGTTCGGTTTTTCGGTTTGGTTTTCGATTTGAGCCTTAAAATAGTGGACTTCTTTTTATCATGGGTTATAAATTATAATTAGGTCTCCATATTATAGTTTCGGTCTTCAGAGTAAAGGCAAAATATTGACAACTGCATATTCGCACACTGTGCAATATCTACTAAAAAAATAATAAGTAATATATTTAATAATTATAAAAATGTTTATTTAGCATAACTTCTTAATTAATTTGAATGGGCTAGGGTATTATTGGGCTGGGGGTACCTAAATCTAATTTGAATTTTTTAATAAAGAAGTTAATTTGAATGGGCTAGGGTATTATTGGGCTGCGGTACCTAAATCTAATTTGAATTATTAGATAGTGTATGGACAGATTGGGATAGGGTATTATTGGACCCAATATATTTTGATTTTCGGTTAACCGAATTTGTATTTTTTAAAAACCAAAAACAAAAAATTTAAAATATAAAAACCGAACCCGAACCGAATAACCAAAACTGAATTTTAAATATTTTTGGTTCGGTTTGATTTTTCAATTTTAACCAAATTGTGCCCACCCCTAATTGAAAGTTACAATTGGATGGGTATGAATTTGATTATATTGATAGTTGTAGCTGGACGAATCCGGGTTTGTCTAATTAGTTTCATTCGAGAATGTCACTAGTTTAGATAAGTTAATGAAGTTCAAAAGAGAAATATAATTATTTTATGGGAGGAGTATTATCGCCGATAGGGAGGGACGAGTCCCGCATACTAAACTTGTGTAGCCTAATGTAGGAATATATATATTTATTTAATTGGCCTAGTATGTATGCCTTTGTACACTAGTTTGATCCACTAGATGAAGAGAGGTTCATATCCTTTGACAAGGTATGGAGGCCCCTCTACATGGGGTAATATGTAGACTTCATTGCTAAGGCTTTGAGGTGTGTCAGTTATAGAGACTCCTAAAGATAAGCATAAATTGAATGTTTGAAGAGAAGTAAAATTGACAGTTTTGAGGAAAAGAAGAAAAGCATATTTTTAACTAAGTTTTATTTTTTATTAAAAACTAATGAAAACGATCTATTTAAATGGGTTTATTTTCACTCTTGAGATTTTACAGCTTTTTAACTGTTTAGTTTTTATTTTTTATTAAAAACTAATGAAAACGATCTATTTAAATGGGTTTATTTTCACTCTTGAGATTTTAAAGATTTTTAACTGTTTTCATTATAAATTATTTAATTGCTTAATGAAGTTTTGTTCTGAAAGTTAAAGCTTTTTGAATTAATATTTGAGCATCAGAACTAAAACTTGATTTAAAGATAACGAGTTTGAAGAAATTAATGACCTTGAAGTTCAAACTTTCAAATGATATTAATTACGAATGCATATTTATTGGTTTATTAAAGTTGAGTATTTAAGTTGAGCATATTATAATTGTTCATGCATTGCCTAGCCATGATTTATTTATCGTCATAGCCTATTCACACCTACTCACATACTCAGTACATTTCATGTGTTGACCCCATTCTTTCTATATTACTATAAACCCCTTGTAGATCTTTCTAGACTTTCATACACTCGTGGTTAATTGGATTTGCACTCGTAGAGATTAGAAGATTGGTGAGTCCTCATTATTTCAAGGTCAAGCTGATAGAGTTCTTTTATTTTTTTATTTCTAGTGAAGCCAGATCGATAGAGATGTTCTTTATTTTATTATTGTGAGGTTAGCTAGGGATATTATCCTAGAAGTCAAAGGTCTAGTGTATAGTGTCTTTCAGACATATGTTGAGTTCGAGTTGAATATTTAGTTTTCATTTATTGATTTAGTTATCTATTGACTTATATGAGGTCCATTACTGCTTATTCATTAGTTATTGCTTTAGTCAAGTGATGTGAATAGAGTTATGCATGGTCTAAGTGGTTTGTCCAAGGCTACTCGGGTAACTTAGTGTCTAAGGATATTGGATATGCCTAAGGGTGACTCTAGGGCATGACACACTTGGTATCAGAGCATTAGATTCAATTGTACTAGGATTTCTAAAAGACAACTTTAGGTAGAGTCTCTTGTTTGGGTGTGTAGTTGGCCACACTTATAACCATGAGGCTATTGAGTGTTTAGGAAAGTTTCCCCTTATTCAAAGTCTTAATTCATGTTGTAAATTTACTCCAAGAAATATTTTCTGACTTGTGTTTTATGCATTTCTGATCATGCCTCCTAGAAGAGTACCAATTCATAGAGAAGCTAGCCCGATAGTTCAAAAATTAGGATAAGCCAGATAAGACCCTTCAGCCTTCGATTATCCTTGTAATTTAGCCCAACCCCAAATCGTGTTTGTTGGTGACTGTGTGACTCGAAGGGTGTAGCTGTAGTGGTAGAGATGTTAGTTTTGTGACTGGTACTAAAGATAGAATTTTGTGGTAGAATAATCTTAGAGCACGAATGGTAGATCTAGAAAAGTAGAAGTTAGATTGGGGAATTGTTGTTGGGTAAGGTAAGTAGTCAGATGTTAAGTGATTGTTTTGGAGTAGTGGGATGGTATGTACTTATGGGTTGACCAAGGAGTGATAAGTTATTGATAATTGTATGAAGTGTAAGAAGGAGACTATGTTGATGGTTAGGGAGATTTAGACTATGTTGTGGTTGGGTATGGTAAAGTGTGTATAGGCTTGAATCTAGTAGAGTGTATGGTTGAGATTGACTGTGTTGTTGTTGATTCTGACATAGCTAGTGTTACCCAGGTTGTGATATAGTAGTTGTAAGTCGGAGTATGATGAAGAGTTGTATGTTATATGTGTTTAGCATTGAATGACAGGCTTG
>JBDJHY010260992.1:0-20002 GCA_039654485.1 Withania somnifera
TGAAAGCCATACAACGTAAGAAATTATACAATCAGTACATTTGAATATACTGATCATGTGAACGGATTAGTGTAACACCTTGAATCTTGTTCATTGGTGTAATATTCTAAACTATGTGTAGTGTGAGTACTTCAAGTAACTTGAGTCCATAAACAACTTCTATCATAAAGTTAAGTTCAAAGATCTTTCATAAAGCTTAGTTTTTGAGGTTACTTGGTACTTGGGTCAACTGTAAACGACATATCTTTTGATCTATAATGAGTTAGGTGACAGTTTTGAAAGAAGAAAGTAAAATATTATTTTAAACCGAGTATTTATCTTTTGTTAAAAATTGAAGAGTTCAGCTATTTTGGCTGAGTTTACTTGAGATATGAGCTTTTTAACTTTCTTCATTATAAACTGCTAAATTGTATATTTGAGTTGGATCTGAAATTTATGTTTACTTTTCATACATTGCATAATACTTATCATTACACTGTATAGCCTATTTTATACCTCCTCATGTACTAAGTACATGTGTTTTGTGTTGATTCAACTCTTGCTACAAGTGTTAACCCCTATGCAGATACTGCCAACCTTAAGGGATTTAGAGGTTGACCTTACTTCCCCTCCTAGAAAATAGATGCCTTGAGGTATGTCAATTGATAATATTTATTATTTCATTTGTTATAGACTAGCTAGTAAACTCTTGTGCTATATCAATTGTCATCGCTTTATGCCTTGAGGTATGCCGTTTATAGAAACTCCCAGAAATAAAGTAAAAGTGAAAGTTTTGAAATAAGAAATTGAAATTGTGTTTTTAAATGAGTCTTTATCTTTTGCTAAAAACTGAAGAGTTAAGATGTTTTAACTGATTTTACTTAAGAATGAGCTTTTTAACTATTTTCGTTATAAATTTCTAAATTGCTTATTTGAGTTAGAACTGAAGCTGATATTTATTGTTCATGCATTGAATTGTATAGCCTATTTTATACCTTCTCATGTATTAAGGTGCATGTTTTGGGTGCTGATTCTACTCTTGCTGCATCTTTTTACCCTAATGCAGATACTACCAACTATCTGAATGTTCGAGGTTGACATTACTTGCATTCCTAGGAGAAAGAAGATTGGTGAGTCCTCACTTGATCCGAGGGAAAATTACGAAGTTATTTATTAATTATCTAGAGCTTGGACTTTAGCTTTATTATTTATTAATTCATTTGTTATATACTAGCTAGTAGACTCTTATGCTAGCAACCATTTTATAGATAGTACAAGCTTTCAAACTGAGATGTATCATCTTAAGACTTCCGTTTATCTATACTTTTATTGAGACTATTTATTGATAATTATGAGGAGCTCATTACACTTTTGGTATTATTTTAATTACTTCCGCTAAGTGATGTGTGTAGAGTTCTACATGATTTTCCAAGTATGCTAGGGAAAAGTAGTGGCTAATATGTCGGTTATCGCTGGGGGGTGAGCTCCAGGGTATGACAAGCTTGGTATCAGATCACTAGGTTCATAGGTTTAGTCTGTAAGCTACCATTAGGTAAAATATCAGTTATGGATGTGACTGCAGCACATCTATGATTGGGAAGATGTTCTATTTTGTGCTTTGGAATATTTCCTCTTTTTGACTCACGCTTTACACATTTCAAATCATGCCTCTATGGAAATCAACTCCCAAGGCTAATAGGAACTAGCAAAACCATGATCCACTAGCTTCTCAACCACCAACAGACATCACCACCATGAAGTTACGTAACCTAATGCATATGATGGCTCAAAAAAGAGCAAAGGGAGAACGAACAACATTCCAAGATCTCCCCCTTCTTTGAATTATTAGAGACTTAACATAAATTTCAGCTAGAGAGATATGTGATAAAACACATGGAGTAAATGACTGAAATAGCGAGGGGAAATTGTTTATATAACTGGATGTAATGGTGCTAAAATGAGTAAAGGTAGACATAATATGAATAGAACCCAGAAACGCAATTGCGCTAAGAGGGAACAGAAGGAATTACCTCAATTGCACTAAAGAAGGAAAGGAAAGGATATATGAAGATCATGTAGCATAGGCACGATTGCGCTAATAGAGGGAAAAAAAACTTTACCACTAAGTACCTAGCACAATAGAAAATCATACAACAAAATTCCAAAACAAGCGCACGAAATCTAAACGGAACCCAACAACAACAAACTAATTATGCATGTTCTTTGGAAATGACATTCAGGATCTAATGGAGTCTTCAAAATGATCAACTGAGGTTGTTTGAGCAAAGAGGACCCCGACACCAATAAGCATCAAAATCACACTAAGCCGTTAAGGATCCCACAATGACAACGGACACCTCGAGAAGTGAAACACCCCAACAAGCCTAAATTCAGATTCCAGAGCTAATGGAAGCGTCAGAATCTCATTCCTGCATTCCAATCACCATGCAGTAAATCTGGGAAAATTCTCAACTCTTAACAAACTGAATTTCCACAAAATAACTCAAGCTCAAAATTAAAACCTTGGGATACGAACTAAGGGTCCTTTTATACCAAAGTCAGCATTCCGAAGCTAAAGAAACTGTTGAAATTCAATTTTGAGTGAGTCTTGAGGGAATGTTAACTAAATTCAATTCTACCCATGTTTGGGAACTAAATCAGGGAATTCAAGATAACTCTCAATCGAACCGTTAGGGATTCGGACTACTGGTCCCATCATGTCACGAATTACATGGGGAAGCTATTAGAAATATCTAGAGGAAAAGATAATATCTAAAATAGCTAAATGACCATTACAGTCATTAGAATACTAGCATTTGGACCTCTGGCCCTTGCTGAATAGACAACAATGACTCCCACTATCTGCAACTCTACTGTAAATACTCATCACTTTATAGATATCCACCAAACCATGGCAGTACCCGAACCACACACAACATGGGTAGAACTCAAAAGAAGTGATCCCACATGATGCTCAGCAATACATCCCTCACTGTACTAAACCTTAGAACACAATACCTCAAAACCTATAAATAGCCATAACTCTGGTCTACCATTTAGTTGAACAAAAATCTATAATTGACTATTCTGGGGCAACCTAAACACAATCAAATGAATCTCAAACACAACACACCTCCTAGTCTTTGATAAAATGCTCCTACAGGCAAGCCTAATATGTAATATTGACCTTCCGCCATTCAAGTATCGAAAAAACACCTCAGAACCCATACCTAGAACAAGGTTAAATTTTGTTATACACAATCATACCCCTGACTTGAAAAACAGTGTTAACCCATCTTCGAGACTTTGTCTGAGCATCCTGCAACACAGTCTTAATCAACTCTAAAAATGATTAATTTAATAATTTGATAAGCGATTATGAACTCATCCTAACTCAAAGAAAATGCTATCTTCCTCAACTAATGATGAATAACACCCACGAGAATCCAGCTAATCTCATAGCATATTGGAATGCTGAAATACTACATACCAAAACAATTATCTTCACTTGAACTAGCATAAACAACTGAAACAAGCATTGTCAGCCCAAACTCATAATCAATACCTCAAATACACACCAGAAAAAAACATAACCAACCTCTAGCACTAATATCTCGTGGCTCCAAATCAAGAATAGCCCTGCTATGATTTGAATCTGTGATATTACAATAGTATACTTGGACAATCATATAATACTAATAGGAAACAAAGGAACTAAACCTAACATGAACCGCCAATGAGCTGACGTGCTGTCACAAGGCATAGTGTACATAACCAACCAACCGAAGGAACACAAATCTAAAATCCACAAATTTGAAATCTTATGCAGAAGAGCCCCTTAGACATAATTACCAAAGACACAACACCAGCACGTAATACAACAATCTCTGAAGGAAAAAGGCAACCCCAATCACCTGTAAATTCTAGAATTGACCGTATACATCACGCTACCACTAGGCTACAGAACCATACTCTCATAATCACACTCAACATTCCAGTTCATTACTAACTACGGGCTTTCACTCAGGAATCAAAAAAGATAAAATACACTATGAATTTTACACCAACATAATCAAGGCTATCTAGCTTCCACTGAACCTCTACGCCACCATGAATTTTAACTCAGGAATCACACTTCTAATCAACTACTAGAAATAAAGTACTCGTATGTAAGGAAAGAATATCAACACACTTCCCACTGTATTTCAATAGATACACCTCGTAACCCATGACTTCTTAACCAAATAACATAGTGCAAACTAATCCATCTTTCAAGAAATAAATAAGAATGAAATTGAGACGTAACCCAAACTCAAAATAAAAGAACAACTTATGCTCACGTGCATGTCTAGGTGGGTCAGTCAATACAATCACTACTATGTAACATGCAGAATTATAGTGATTCCTAGCTATGCCAAGTGGCATAAAAAGTACTTTCCTAGACATAAGGCAAAAAATGACCCCATTGGATACGAAACCCATCCATATAACCGAATATATGCCAAGTGTGCTTAGGGTAGCAGTCTTTGTGCGATCTACGAAAACTACATGGATAACGAAGGGTTAACCTATCCACGCCTCGAGATGGAATACCACTACCAATGAACTAATCAACTACCATTGAATTTTCTCAAATATGTAATCCCATCCTAGTATATGCATTTTGTATTAGAATTCAAGCCCCTTAAAAAACTACCCAAAAAGGTCTAGCATCAAAACCACTACTAAAAACTCAGTAAAAAGCAGTAAGCAGTATCTATCAATCCATAGATCCTTAGCCAGTAATAGAAAATATGGGCAAATAAGATAAGAAGATAGGCATAAATCACCACCAGTACCAAAGAATCTCCAAAACTAATTAATTAAAAGACAAACTGGCTAATAGCTAAGTGGAATCAAACCTGCGATCTCTGCATCCGTAACCTCTGCCTATACTATAGTCGAGGTA
The DNA here is from genome assembly GCA_039654485.1 of Withania somnifera. Taxonomy (NCBI): domain Eukaryota; kingdom Viridiplantae; phylum Streptophyta; class Magnoliopsida; order Solanales; family Solanaceae; genus Withania; species Withania somnifera. The sequence goes on from JBDJHY010260992.1 coordinate 4,928, forward strand.
ACAACCAGTGTAGCCTGACCATGAGTAACTCTATATTAACCCTGACCACTTGCCTCGTCATATAGAGCACTGCCTCGAGCATCCTCCTATTCATAGGAAACACCTCTAACTAGTGAGAACACTGACCCAGGAAAACCCTAAACTACCTAAGATAAAGAATGAACCACCCCATAGTGGGGGCACTCTCTACCAAAATAACCAGTAACTCCACACTTATAGCACATAAGGCCTTGGGGGAAAGCCCTAATATAATAACTAAGGCTACTACACCCGAAGCACACCCATAAACTTCTATGCTGAAGAAAAATACCAATTGTACTAGAAGGGCCATCACAGGATAAAGCCCCAGTATGAATATCACTTGCAATTTGCTCAAAACTCTTAACTCTAAAATCTGGCTTAACCTCAACTGAAATGTAGTACTATCTGAACTACCTGTGATGCTAGCTGAACTAGTTGCAGTGATATCTGAATTGGCGATGATACTGGACAAACTGTATCCCCTAACAAGGTGGCACTAACACCATCTAACTGATAAGAACCCCATTTACCACTGTTGTAAGCCTCCTGGTACTATCCCTCCATAAACCTCGCATGGCCCACAACCTGAGCAAAAGAGTAGCCTGCCACTATCAAGATCTCCATGTTCTAGTCGAAGAGGCAAAATCAATCCATTCAAAAGTCTCCATGTTCAATCCCACTTAGTAGGGAAAACCACATCGGAGCACCTAACAAACTCATAAGAGCAAACCCTATTCTCTACAATGGATATCTAACCCTGTCGTAGGTACCTAGACTCCCTCTACTCTGGCGAACCATTCTCCATACCAAGAACTACTACCACTGATGTTTCTCCCCTAACTTAGCTCGAAATCTCAAGCAAAAAGCTTTGCTAAATTAGCATGGTTGAAAATCCAACTATTCTTGAAGCTAACCCTAGGTCCACTAGTTGCTGAAACTGAATATCCTCCGACCATTGGTCTGTGGCCGGGCCTGACCCTTTGCGTACACTTAAAACTCCAGCAGGTGTGGTGTCTCTACTACGTCTTCCACCTCTAAATCGGTCCCTACCTTGACCACTTATAGGAGCCTATATACGGGTATAGAAGACTCACCTCTGCTCTCTAAATATCTCTAATGCACCAACTGTGGAAGAATAAATGCAAACAAATAAGTTTTCAAAAGATTTCTTAGAAACCACAAAGGAAAAAATGCATGACTCGGAGTCAATAAAGAGAATTAATTTCCTAAAATGCCACGGTAGCCTCCTAAAGATATGATCAGACATCATCGTACTAATCCACAGGAATCTACTTAAACACTTGCTCAAGTAACACCAAGACCAGTCGAAATCTATGCTCTGATATGAAAATGTCACGACCCGATTTTTCAGATCATGATGGAACCTATATTTCCACTAGTAGGAGAACCAACTATATAGCCCAGAAACATAAACGATGGGATACGACTGCAAGTAAATTGTGCATAAATTCCGTAAAGTAATATTATTAAAAGAAAGAAAAAATAAGAGAGATGACATAATATTATATAGTCAATAAAACCCTCCAAAGACCTGGTATCAGTGTACCCATGAGCTACTACTGAGTACAGAATACAACTATATAAAAATACAATAAATACATCTCTCTTGGGAATACGAAAGAGACAAAAGGTATATAAAAGAGAAATGGGTAACTCAAAATGTTGGGAGGTCAACCTATACCTCTGAAGCCAGCTAGGTTGCATAATTAGAGATATCAATAGTGATAACCCATATTATATCTACATCTAGGAAGGTACAGAAGTGTACTATGAGTACAAGTTGTCGAAGCAAAAAGTACTCAGCAGGCTTTAAGGGCCCACTAGGCATATAAGAAGCATAAGAGCAGTAAATAACATGAATAGAAAATAATATCAAGCACAAGGATATATCAACTCAAATAGGAGCAAAGAAAAAGTTAGTGTAGAAATATAGCTAGCTAAAACATAGAATACGGTCATAGGTAAGACCATACCCTAGGTCTTTGCAGAAATACAAAAATAATAATAGTAAAATAAGATAGAACAGTTAGTACATGCAAAAAAAAGGAGACATAGATAGTATAGCCGTAACCTCAAGATACGCGAAGGGGTGATAAGGTAAATAGCATCACACACAAGTAACCCACAGAGTCAAGAAGGTCTAAAAGTAGAGACTAAACTATCCAAAAAATAGTAAGTATAATACTTCAGTAAGTAAATTAACACTATCAATCCCCCAAAAGAATGAAAGTGTACACAGAAGTCAGGTTCACCTGTGGCCTTCCATACGGCCTAGGGTACATACAAAAGACAAATACAAAAAAGTAAAATAACCCAAATGATTCCACAATTCTTGTGTACGTTCCTCCTCTAGTACCTGTACACCCAGCAGAAGGTACCTATGTAGGTAAAAACCCTATATATCCCTACTCCACCCTATAGCTCTCCTCCGATCACGCAGACCATAGGCATGGTCCATGGAGGTATGCTCACCATATATAAAATTCTAATGTCACATTAATCACAAATCCTAATATCATATAGTTCGTGGAGTCTCATATTGCCATATAATGCCTCAGTATAATAGTCTCTTCATTAAGTAAACTCGGTAACTCAGGGCACCCCGTACCTCTATAAAGTAGTATCACCAAGGTCTATAAATTAGCAGGCGTGAAAAGTATAGGAAAGTCATACTCAGTGCTGCATGAAGTCAGAATCAAGTGTTAGTGATTGTACTCACTACCGAACAAAGTTAGCCTTAAGTCCCGTCATAGTCCTTAGTGCCAGGGTGTGAAACCATTTAAAAAAAATAAGAAAAAGGTATTAGTGGGTGCTCAGTATGTAGTCAAGTCTAAAACAAGTAAAAATCATTACCTTATATTACTATTAGAAAGTTCCATTTTTATTATGATTTATCTATCTTATTCTTATTACCAGATAACCAGCCTCCATGACTTAATAACATATGGAAAACGGTGATACAAGCCTCATCCCCAAATGCAATCACAAAATAGATCCCTCTACTCTCTCGCAGTATGAACACAATAAAAAATATCTATACTAACTTATGCCCTACACAAGCTCAACTAAGCTACAACTAGCAGAAAAATACATCAGCCCAAACCTGAGGGAAAAATCAAAAAACCAACCCATGCATTAGCATTCTACTACTTCCAAAGTCACCCTACAACCATCACAAGGCCAGTATTAGGTTATGGGAGTCATGTCACACCGAATGTCGATCGGGGAAAAAGGGAAGAGAGGCACTGAAAAAGTGGTCCAAGTAGACGGTACCAACATTGAGAACCCAACCCATGGACGTTATTCGGTGAAATTATGTAAGTTGTACTCCCAGAGAAAGCCACATGGAGCCTACCTATCATCCGAGGACTACCAAAGTGCAACCTTTAAATATCAGCTTGGTTGATAAAAAATAGCCTCGAACAACTCTAAAACTAGTAAAATACGAACCAAGAAATCAAGAAAAGTCTAAATTTATTATTTAACTAAAATCTCTACTGGGTTGTAAATTAGGCCTAAAGCGGTCCACGGAACCCATTGGCTGGACCCAAAAATAAACTTTGTCATGGGGTTCTCGGCATCACCACGAACCCATGCTCCTAAAATAAGCACAAGATGAGCGAGGGAAGAGCCTCATACTTCCCAAGAAATAATTAATTGATGGGTGACAAATATTGCAAAATCTACAAAGCTAAAATAAGGAATTTATGTATCAAAATTTGAACGCAATTTGGCCAAGGTATGAAAAAAAGCTCAATGCATTAGAAAATCACCCAAAGCCAATTGAGAATTTGAAGGATTTAAAGAAGTTTCTTTAATGACACCAATGGTGGAAAAGCCACCATGCCTATGGAAACTAAGAAGGAGAAACACATTTACCAATAGAGGAGGGAGCAAGAACAACCTTACAAGAATTCCTCCTTTTCTAAATTGTTGGAGACTTAGTCGATATTTTACCTAGAGCAAGAGGTGAGTGATAAAATAGAGTAAATGACTAAAATAACAAGGGGTTTCTATTTATATAACAGGACATGATAGCGCTAAAAAGAGGAAAGGTGGGCAAAATGCAATTATGACCTAGAAGCATGATTGTGCTAAGGAGGGAGGAGGAGAAATTATAGCGATTGTGTAGCACTGGCACTATTGCGCCAAAGGAGGAAAGTAAAGGAAATACCGTCATCGTTCTCTTGGAAGTTTATCAGTTGATAGATGTTTCTAGGTGTTGGTATGATTTGTAGAGGAAGAACATGGGGAGTTGGAGCTATTCCCCCATCCTGGGAGGAGTTTGAGACTTCATTCATGGGACAATTCTTTCCTAGATAGAAGAGGAATAATTGGGTTCATAAGTTTCTGTGTTTGGAGCAGGGCTTATATTTGTGATGGAGTACAACATGAACTTTACTATGTTATCAAGGTATGCTCCAAATATGATTGAGGATATACATAACAGGATGGATATGTTCATGTCTGGTCTTTCTCATTATTTAATTCAGGTGGGAGAGCTGCTATGTTGAGTACTAACATGGACATTGGTAGAATGATAGTGCATCTTGAGCAGATTTCTGAGGATAAGGCTAAGTATATAAAGTGTCAACAGAGTAAAAGGGATATGACTAGTCATTCTAGAGCTAGTCATCCAAAGTATGATGGGTTCAGATAGCAGTAGCAGTAGGGTTTTAAGGGATCATCCCCTTCATTATTTAGGCCTTCAAAGAATCAATAGAATAATTCAGTCTAGTAGAGTGGTGCTAAGATATGTACCAAGTGTGGTAAGCCTCATTGGGTATTCCAGTAGTAGCTCCAGCTTCATACCAGCATCAGCATGGTGATATTACTTGTACCAGTAGAGGCCGGTTCCAAAACCATTTGTGTGCTTTGTGTCTATTTAGGATGAGGAGCATTCAGCTGACTTGGTGACAGTAATGTTAAGAGTTTATAATATGGATGTTTATCCATTATTAAACCCTAAATCTACACTTTATTTTGTATTTCCATATGTTTCTAGATAGTTTGGTGTATATATTGATGTTTTATCTATGTCATTCTCTATTTCCCTACCTGTTTGTTATCCTATTCTAGTTGAGAGAGTCTACCATAGTTTTCCTATTTCTTTTCTACGGATTGTTGTTCATGATGACTCAAATGACTTAGATATGATAGCCTTTGATATTATTCTAGGCATGGATTGTCTCCATTCATGTCATGTTATCATTGACTTTAGTAATAGAGTTGTATGCTTACAGTTTCTTGATAGACCTATCCTTGAGTGGTAGGGTAGTAGAGTTGTTACTAAGAGTAGGTATATTTCCTATATGAAGGATAGAAAGATGATTTCTAAGTGGTGTATTTATCATTTACTTCAAGTTTAGAATTCTAAGTTCGAGACTCTGATATCCAGTCCGTCCTAATAATTTGAGAGTTCCTTGATTCCTAAAGATTTACCTGGAATCCCTTCTAATATAGAGATACACTTCAATATAGTTCTTGTTCCAGGAACTTGGAGTATTTATATCATTACATATAGGATGGTACCGGATGATCATAGTGAATTGAAGGATCAGTTAGCCGATCTTTTAGATAAGGGGTTTATCCATCTGACTATACCTTCTAGGGGTGATCTTGTCCTGTTTGTGTGTCAGAAAGTCAGCTGAACAAATTCAAAGTCAAGAATATGTATCAAATTCCTAAGATTGATGATTTGTTTGATTAGTTGCAAGGTGCTATCCAGTTTTCTAAGATTGAACTTCATTTAAGGTATCATCAACTTTAGGTCAGAGAGTCAGCTATTCTAACAACATCTATTCATACTCGTTATGTCCATTTTGATTTTATGGTCATGCCTTTTGGTTTGACTAATGATCCTGCATCTTTCATGGATCTTAGAAACAGGGTTTTCAAGCCCTACTTGGACCTGTTTATGATTGTCTTGATTGATGATATTCTGGTCTATTCCAGAAATTAGGGGGAGCATACAAACCATCTTTGAGTGGTTCTCCAGACCCTTAGAGAGCATCAACTTTATGCTAAGTGTTCTAAGTGTGTGTTTTGTCTTAAGTCGATCATCTTCCTTGGTTATATAATTTCTAGCGAGTGTATTTGGGTAGCTTCCCAAAAGATCAATTATGTCCGTAATAGGACTATACCTACTTCTTTGTTAGATATTTGTTTTTTTAGGTCTAGCTGGGTATTATCATTGATTTTTTTAGGAATTCTCTTCTATAGCCTCTCCCTTGACTCGTTTGACTTAGAAAAAGGTAAAGTTTGAGTGATATAGTGCTTCTAATGGGAGTTTTCAAGAGTCAAATGCTAGGTTGTCATCTTCTTTGGTGTTGAATTTGCCTATTTATTTTTTTTGAGGGTTTGGTGGTTATTGTGATGCTCCAAGAGTTGGTTTAGGTTGTTTTCTAATCTAGCATGGTAAGTTTGTAGCTTATGCTTCTAACATCTTATGGTTTATGAGAAGAATTATCCTATCTATAATCTTGAGCTTGCAGCTATGGTTTTTCCTTTAAAGTTATGGAGACACTAATTGTATGGAGTTCATGTTGATTTCTTCTCCAATCATAAGAGTTTGCATCATGTGTTTAATCAGAAGGATTTTGAATCTTCATCAAAGAATATGGATTGAGTTGCTGAGGGATTATGACATGACTGTAATGTATCATCCGAGCAAGTCCAATACAGTGGTTATACACTTAGTAGGTTGTCTTTCGGTATCTTGTCGCATGTTGATGGGGATAAGAGAGGTTAGATAGAGAGGCGCATAGGCTTTCACACCTTGGTGTTATATTGATTGATGCAGAAGATAGTGGTATGCTTGTTCAGAATGCTTCCTAGTCATCTCTTGTTGTTGAAGTAAAGGAGACATAAGATAGTGATCTGATTCTAATTAATCTAAAAAATGCAGTCCATAAGCATAAGGTTCAGGTGTTCTCCAAAGGGGGGGATGGGGTTTTTTATTACTAAGATCGCTTGTGTTCCACCAGTTGATAGGTTTAGAGAGAGGATTATGTAAAAGGGTCATAATTCCCAGTATTCTGTTCATCTTGGAGCTACTAAGATGTATCGAGATATGAGAGAGGTGTATTAGTGGTAAGGTATGAAGAAGGACATAAAAGAGTTTATCGTTAAGTTTCCTAATTGTTAGTAAGTAAAGGTAGAGTACTAGAGACCCGTAGGGCCGATATAGCAGTTTGAGATTTTAACGTGAAAGTGGGAGCTTATTAATATGGATTTTGTCACTGGTTTATCATTATCCCAGAGGTATGATTCTATGTGGGTTATAGTAGACCGAATGACTAAGTCTTCTTACTTCCTACCTGTTCACACCAGTTATTCAGTGGAGTAGTATGATAGGATCTACTTGAGACAGATTATTCGCATGCATGGTGTACCTATATCTATTATATTAGATCGTGGTCCTCAATTTAAATATCAATTTCTGAGAGCATTTCACAAGGTCTTGGTACCCAATTTCAGTTGAGTACGGTATTTCATCCACTGACAGATGTACAGGCAGAGAGGACTATTTAAACTTTGGAGGTATGTTGAGGGCGTAGGCATGGGTTGAGCACCAGCCTTTGATTGAGTTTTCATACAACAACAATTATAATTCGAGTAATCAGATGGCTCTATTTGAGGCATTGTATGGGAGGCAGTGTAGGTCTTCGATTGGTTGGTTTGAGGTTAGTAAGGCAATTGTTGTAGGTCCATAGTTTATTCTTGATGCTATGAAAAAAGTTCAAATTATATGAGAGAGTATGAGGATAGTCCATTTTAGGCAGAAGTCCTATACAGATGTATGGAGGAGAGGGTTAGTATTTGAGTTCACGATTAGGTATTTCTCAAGGTGAATCCTACAAAGAGAGTCATGAGATTTGGAAGAAAATCTAAGTTAAGTCTGAGGCATATTGGGCTTTATCATATTATGAGGAGGGTAGGCAAGGTTTCCTATCGAATAGATCTTCCTTCATAATTAATAGTGATTCACCTTGTGTTTCATATCTCTTTATTGATTAAATGCATGAGTGATCCATCTTTGATAGCATCGAGGATGTCAGCATTCATGATAGTTTGACCTATAAGGAGGTCCCCATTCAGATTCTTGATAGGCAGGTTCGTAAGTTTATAAACAAAGAGATAGTATCATCTAAGGTTCTATATAGGAACCAAGAAGTTGAGGGAGGTACATGGGAGATAGAGGCCGACATGATGAGTAAATACCCACATTAGTGCCCTTCTAGTTCCATTTTGTGTCTTCATTAGTTTATGAGCATGTATCATTGCATGATTTCATTGAGTGTATTCATGCATGAGTTGAGTAGAGTATTGATGTTGAGTTGAGGTAGTAGTACATGAGTCCCTAATTGTGCATTTAAATGCTATGTCACTAGTTTTGATGATGAGGTCATTTTTTGTAATTTTTTCATGTTTATCGGCTGAGTTAGTTGCATATTCAGATTTGTTGTCTAAATAAAGTCATTGGATATCAATCTTATGTCTTGTTCAATCATTTGGTAAGTTTTAGTAGTTGAGTTCCCTCTATTCTAGCTATGGCTTTCATTTGAGGACGAATGTTCCAAAGGGGGAGATAATGTAAAACCTTGAATCTTGTTCCTTGGTTATAATATCCTAAACTAATTCTGGTATTAGTTCTTGAAGTGATTTTATGTCATAAACAACTTCTATCACAAAGTTGAGTTCAAATCTCTATTAAAAAGCATAATTTTGAGGTTACTTCGTGCTTGGTCAACTTTAAATGACAATATATTTTGATCTATAATGTGCTAGGTGAGCCATTACCTATTCACATAAATTTCTTTAAGTCTAGTTCTCCAACGCAACAAACCGCGTGTCATTTGGAGTTTGAAGTAGAAAGTTAATGTTATTTTTATTAAAATATGTCCAACAGTTAAATCATAGTACAATCTCTGGAATTTAACAATATGACTCGTGGTGTGCCAGAGTATGACTCATGGTAGGAGTCGTACTATTGAATCAGAAGCTTGAAATTTCACTGTTAAGGGTCCACGAGACCAAACCACGACCTGTACTGTCAAATCATGGACTTTAACCAAAAGAATCATATTTTTCCCTTGTACAAAAGCCACCACAAGTCATGGAGTCGAGGACCATGAATTGTGGTCCTATCTAGTGGTGTGTCTTCCCTATTCCAGTGACTTCACAAGATGTGAATATGTACTTCACGAGTCGTGAGTGCTACTTCATGAATTATGGAGTCCTTCCCGCAATATTTTAAGTTTGTCTAGTGAAGATCATTTTGGGTATTTCCTTTGAATTATTAGGCTAAACCCATGATGTTTTAGATTATAAACATAATAATATAAATACCTTAAATACTTAATTCATTATACTTTTATCTAAATTAAATCAAGCTAGGGTTTTTCTTCAAACATCTCCAAAGAGAAGAGAACTAGGGTTTCACAAAGAGACTTCACTATAGCAGCTTGGTATTTTATTTTCCCCCATCAAATTGCTTTTAATCAGGTACATGGGCTTTCAACAAGGACACCTTTCATCCTTGTTTCCAAGTACCCTTTTAAAATAAGGTTTTGGAGATGTATAAGCATGTTAGGTTTCTTGCTTAATTTTATAAACTATGATTTCCCTAAGTCATGATTTAATTGGATTTAATTGATGTTTTGGGGTTAGAACTATGAAGTTTTCATGATGATTACTGAATTACGAATGTCCTCATGAGTTAGCATATTTTCATAATTTATGTGAAATAAAGAAAAAAGCTTTGAGGTAAGAATTGATGATTGTTTTCAAGGTTTATACTTAAAACTCTGAGTATTGAAGTGTCATAATTATATGACTTATTACATGATTCAAAGTATGAACAAGAAGCATTTATAAATTGATTATTTTAACTAATTGACCTTATATTGATGAAGATAATTATTTGTATTGCTTAATTGATAAGATATGAAATGAGAAGTTAATGGAATCTAATTTGACTAAATTTTCCTGGTTTGGCTAAATTGAGAGTTGTAGTTGGAGGATTCTGAAAAGGTTTGGTGGTTCAATAGAGAATGTCCATTAGTCGATAAACTGAAAATGAAAGTTTAATGACAATAATTGTATTTTTATAGGATGAGTATTAGTACCGAGGATTTGTAGAGGCCCTATAACCCAATTTACGTAGCCTAATGAAGGGATTACTGTTATTTTGGTACCACTCAGTTGTACCCTTAGCCTAGTTTGATCCACTAGAGGTAGCATCCTTTCCCTTTGGCAAGGTTAGGAACCCCTACTCATAGGGTAGTTTGTGGACGTCATCGCTTTATGCCTTGAGGTATGTCGGTTATAGAAACTCACAGAAAGAGAAGTAAAAGTGATAGTTTTGATAGAAATAAGTAAAATTGTGTTTTTAACTAAATTTTAGTCTTTTGTTAAAAACTAAAGAATTCAAATGTTTTAAACTGATTTTACTTGAGAATGAGCTTTTTAACTGTTTTTATTATAAACTGCTAAATCGCTTATTTGAGTTAGAGTTGCAGTTGACATTTACTGTTCATGCATTGCATAGTACCTATCATTACACCGTAAAGCGTGTTTTATACCTGCTCATGTATTCAGGTACATGTTTTATATGCTGATTCTACTCTTGTATGTGTTAACCCCCATGCAGATAATACCAACCATCTATGTGTTCGAGGTTGACGTTACTTATATTTTTAGGAGATAGAAGATTGGTGAGTCCTCACTTGATCTGAGGGCATACTATGGAGTTATTTATTTATTATCTAGATCTTGGAATTTTGCTTTATTATTTATTAATTCATTTGTTAGCGACTAACTAGTTAACTCTTGTGCTAGCAATCCATTATTTGAGTAGTAGAGGCTTCAAGACTGAAATGTATAGTTTTCAGACTTGATTTTATGTATTATTTTGTTGAGACTATTTATTGATAACTGTGCAGATCCTATTACACTTTTGATATTATTGTTAATTCTTCCATTAAATAATTTGTATAGCTATGCATGATCTAAGTTGTTATTTCAAAACTGCTAGGGTAACTAAGTTGATAAGGATGCCGGTCATGCCTGGGGGGTGAGCTATGGGGCGTGACAGTTAGTGCAACATGTTATATCAACAAATAAGAATATGAATATGCAATGCATGAACACATAATAAATACCTCAATTGCCACCCACTGAACCAAATAACAATAATATATATATATATATATATATATATATATATATATATATAATAGGGCAAGAATAAAGTAAAAGTCTTATAGTATTCTTATAGTTCTTTTACCCTTAACTCTATCTTTTTCGACTCTACTGACCTAAATGACAAGAAGCCAAAAACTGACTGACTGACCAAATAATAGATCTAGGAGGTTTTATAACTGATATAACTTGTGCACAAGGATACAAGATCAAACATATATCCCTATGTTTGGTAGGGTCCCAAACCTTCCATAGTAAGGTCTATGAACTATCTACTAATGGATCCACTAAGCCTAATTTGTAAAGGCCGCTTTGGGCCATGATTTTACCAATGTTTGGCTACGCAAGGTATAGTATAAGGACTATATTGCCCAAATCATATCGGTGCTAATAGTACTCCAAAAACTGACCATGAACTAAACACAAACTGACTTTGTCTCTCTGTTTTGACCACATAAGGGCCTATGAACTCATAATCTATCTAGCTCTTCCATATTATTGTCACATCATCATGTCTTCACCTTTTTTTAGTTAACTGACTCCTAATATGTAATTAGACTCTTAAAGACACCATTTAGGATATAAATCATAAACATACCATGATCATGAACTTCATTCTATATAGGACCATACCATGAACCATGAATTCAAATATCGGGAACTTCCCTCAAACATGACTGACCAAGCATATAGACTCCACATAAGGGACTTAAACTCATAAATTATACCAACTTCCCAATTCATGATGATTTATGAAATTATAACATAATCATACACATATAATTATAATCATGAACATGAACATGAGTATATAAAATATTTGAATTAATTACATAAGCACAATTTATGGGATTAACCCTAAAATATCTATGTCATGACCATGAATTTATAAGACTAGGTAATTGGGCACAAGGTTAAAAGTAAAACTTTCTAAATTCTCACATACCTGAATTTTGATAAAAATCTATGGAGAAATTTAAGGAGAAAAGGTTTCTCAAAGATCGCTCGGAGAAGAACACTAGACTTGGTTCTTAAGTAATTTGAGAGAAAACCATATTTTGATTTGATTTAGTGTAGAATGAATTGGAATAAGTTCTTGGATCTTAAAAAACATATCTTTTTGAGCCAAAAACAACATAGGATTAATGTTTTAAGTGGTGGGAAATGTTGAAAATATCCTTGCAAAAACGGGGAAAGAATTGCACAAAATAACACTTAACCATAGTACCATCTGTGTCATGGTTTCTACTGCAACAACTTTTTTATTATGATATGGTGGAATCCATGTTTAGCTTCAGTAAATTTTGTCTGCACACTGCTTTCTAAAAGTGTCACACTTTCAAACAGGATGATTTACCAAAATGACCATAATATCTTACTTTGAACTTGAATAGACACGCGGTTTATTGTGTTGATGACTAGACTCAAAGATATTTATATAGATAGGTTATAGGTAGAATAAATTATCATATAATAGGAGATATGATAATATTAATTTGACCCATGCATGAAACGATACTAAAACTACAATGGTAGAAGTACTTTGAACTTAATTTTGCACTAGGAGTTCCTTATGACCTAGAATCATGTCAAACACTTCTTACACACTTTAGGAATGATTTTATAACCTACAGTCAAGTGGGAATTCATAGGACTCAAACTTAAGCACAAACATTGAATGGTTCAAATTCTGGCTCAAATTTAAGGGTGCTACATTGTCTCCCCCTTTAGATCATTCTTCCTCGAATGGTAGATTGGATTAGCTGCATAGCCAACAAGCTGATAGGAAGAATAAAACAATTCAACCCATAAAATTCAATTAGACTTCAACTCAACTATCAAACATGCAACTATACAATAACTGACCTCAACACTGAAACTCATCAAGTAGTACATAAAAGCACAAATAGGGACTTATGCAACTACTACCTCAATTGACATCATCCCTCAATAATTCATGTATGAATACAATCAATGGACTGATGAAATGCTACAGGATACATGCTATATGCATTAGATACTCACAAGAAGATCTTAATAGAGAGGTTATTACCTAATACTGGATTGAAACTAACATAAAATAAGAACAATTCTTGAACTGAACTGAATTTGAACATCTCATCTTGGGTCTTCTTAGAGTCATTCTTATCGAATAAATCATACCATCGTGATAGAATTTAGATAGATACGAATGAGTACATCAAAAGAGCATAAATATGAGGGAAACCACTTAACATAAATATACTAAAGGTATGAAATCATAGGGACTTTTAGGTAAAACTTACAAATATTCCCTGAACATATCATCCATCTAATCTAGGCTTATAAAATAAGGAATGTATGCTCTTGGACATAAGCTTCTTTCGAATCTAAATTTATCTGACATTAAATAGTTATAAAAGAAGGATAAGGCTACTCTGTCCTTCGTACTACAACTGGCAATCTCTAACTTAGCCCTCATCTTTCACTACACTTCCTCTTCTAACACGCTCATCTATCGAAAACTATGATCATCATAAGGGTACTAATAATTAAAAACTAATGAGACTAACCACATGCTTTTATTACATTCAAGCCTAATTAGAGGTACAAGGTACTACAAGTAAGATGATCATGCCTAAGCTACAAGATCCAATATTCTAAATCCATAAGAACATTACTCCTACTTATACCTATAACAATCAACCTTAAGCTTCAAATCAATGAGTCACTAACCATATCCCATAACCATTCATACATTTATCACACACCATTCAAGCCTATTAATATATTCACTTTGTGGATTCCTTAAAGATAAAACTAAACCATGTAGGGATGTTCTTAACATCACTGAAATCAATAGATATGCACTTTTACTACAAGAACACTTAATACCTTAGGTGATAAAATCCCACCAAAACCACCACTAACTGAGCATATACTATCTTCCACTTTAACATCTACATGATTATTCCATTACCATCTAACAGCTCATAAATAGGACCCCTGAGAGGAAATAAGGTATAAGAAGAAACTATAAGATTTACGGATCAAGGTCTATCTTTGGAACTCGTACATGGAGTATGAACTGAACATCACTACTGGGAAGGGATACATCACTTCTGCACTCTAAAAACTCAAGTTGGGGCCTACAAACTAAAGTCATGGAATAGACTAAATAGTGGTACATAACAAGAACTGGATTTATGAATCATAGCAGAAAACCTACAGTTGACATTATAACTTTACCGGATATATGCATCGAGAGCAAGACTAGAGATCTATCTAAAACAATTACTTCTTAGTGTAGGAACTAAATACGAATGTAAACCCTTATAAGATGCATAAATAAGGGAATGGCATTAACTTTCATCTCTAATGGGTACAAAGAGTACAAAAGGACATGAATGGGTCATCATATTATCATAACTCTACACTGGGACTACTTATTACCAAGATAACAGTATTGGACCAATTATTCATCTTACCATCTCCCCCTTAGGACAAAAGTTAAAGTTCTAAGTCTGGGGAGCTTCCTCTCTAAAAGAATCTATGGCTAACCACAGTATAGGGTAAAACCTCAATATACTCCCGAATTCCAAACATCCATTTAAAGGACTTAAACCATTAACACTTATATTCTTTATATGACTCCTCTCTAAAATAACTTCATAAGTCTCCTAATTCTTCTAAATTTAACTCTCAAAAGTCAACACTTTCTCTATCATACTAGAATCAACATTCAATCCTTCATTCATCCACATACTACTATAACTCAAACTAGAATAACAATCTAGAGTTCAAGTCCACCATGCAAGAATAAATACATATTACATACAACTCCTCATC
>JBDJHY010260993.1:0-10506 GCA_039654485.1 Withania somnifera
TGGTATGTTTGATTTTGTTTACTTGAGGACAAGCAATGACTTAAGTTGGGGATGTTGATGAGGGGTGAAATTACCATTTTACTGGTCACTTTTATTATATATTCATGTTCTTTAATATGATTTAAGGCTACTTATGGTGTGAATTGATTATCTTTCAAGAAATATTAATTTAGAAGTTATCAGAGGTGAAACGATGCAAAAGCGAGCCAAAATGAGCTTAAAATAAAGAAAAAGAGCTGAAGAGGAAAATTCCAAAAATCATTGCAGATGCTGCTTTTTGGCCAGAAGAACTAACAAATCGGTCGGTCAACAAAGCAGACGATCATTTATCAAAAGTCTTATGAAAACAATAAAAGTTGCGGAATTAATGAAGAAAAGAATAACCACCCAAAATTCAGTATCAGTGTCAAATGAACCACTAAGTACAGAGTCATAAAACTATAATCAATATAGTATAAAGTATCTACGAAATACAATGTAGATCAACAAAACATAGTCTGAAGAGAAATAGGATCAAGCTGAACACCAAGCTCGCCCTGAATCTCCTTGGTGAATGTATTCCGAACGAACAATGATCTGTGTATCACGAACGGGAACCTGCACTCGGATCTGCACAAGTGCAAGTGTAGTATGAGTACAAGTTGCCAAATCAACCCATACTCAATAGGCTTTGAGGGCCCACTGAGCGCATAATAATAATAAATGCAGTAAATAACAAAATACAAGAAAAAGAGGTCACAGAAGCAAATAGGACAATACCAAAAACTAGCAACTTAGATACAAACAAATGTCACATAGACAGATAGTGCTAGCTATTCACATAGCAAGATCACAAATAATAGAAAAGAAAGTACCCGACATCCTCGAAGAAATATATGTGAATTATAACTTAATAAATAATGGAATCAAGAATATAAGGATAGAACATGGTCTGTATACTGGTAACCTCAAGCGAAAGAATAATTGAACGAACAAAAATAATAAGCACTAATCCTATATAACATGAAGCAACAAGTAACAAAAAAATAACTGAAAAACCAGTAATATGAATGATAAAATAAGCAATTAAACATTGACAAGTCCCCTATAAGGAAACACAACGTACACACAAACATACTCACCCATAGACCCCCCATCCGGTCTATGAGCACACTGAAGAAAACAAGTGCAGAAAAGTAACAAACACATGATCCTCATAGAACCTCACATCCCACTTTCAAAACCACAATGAATCATAATCGGCCCATAGTTCCCCGCAATGGTGTTATCCCGCCGGCATGTAATGCCTCATATCAATTATACCATCAAGCATAGCTAGACAAATCAAGGCTTACCAACCTGTATATCATCTCATATTCGCAAATCCACTAGCCGTTCTCGGCAAATTAAGGAATTTAATACCGAAGTATATCTGTGTGGTAGTATCACCTATGGTCATTAATAATCATTATCATCATATCTCCACAACCGCTAGTACCTTGTGTGTCAAAAAGTTGTACCCATTGCCGTATGATGATGGTCTTAAGTCCCATCATTTAGTAGTAAAAACAGATATATATGTAAGCCTCGGTACCAGGAAGTGAAGCTTGGACTAAAACAGGTAAAATTGTGTTACCGGGTGATCGATGCCATGTCGAGACTAAAACCAGTAAAAGACACTTACTTATATTATTATTATTTTATTCTTATTTTGATCTTTATATTTCCATGAATTTCTATCCTCAAATCATCCACCATGGATCTTTACCATCAATTTATCCACTAGCCCTCAAGGCTCAAAATTAGAAGGTCATACTACCCAGCCCCAATGCACTCTCATCGGAGCCTTAAGCTCGGTCACTCCGTTTCATAAATGCACAACATATCAATAACACATAAGTATATCAACATGTACATAATCAAGAGATATCCACATCCTATGCCTTGTACATGTATCTATAATCAATTACTAAGTCTCGACCCCGTATCAATCGAGTGCCCACATATCACTTTTAACAAAAAATGGATGAAAGAACGGTACTGGGGTGCTATACGAAATAGCTACCCAACTCAAGGACATGATTTAGTACAATTATCAAAGTTATACACCCAGAGATAGCCCTACAGAGCCTACATGTTGTCCAACGACAATGCTCTGTAATATCACAAATTATACTCCGACTGATATCAAATGATCTCCGAATGATTTGAAACTTGCGTCAGTAAATTCTATATGTTAATATGATTTTAATGGTGTAATTTATACTAAATTCCAAACTGGGCCCAAAATCGAGCCTAAAACGGGCTTGTAGGGCCTGCTTTTCGAAACCGCAAACACATTTCACCATGGGGTTTCCAGCGCTGTCAGGAACCCATTCTCCAAGTTTGAGAATAATACGAACTTAGGAAAGGTTTCAAATCAGCCCGTACAGATTCAGAACAAGAGGGTTTAAAGTTTCAATCTTTACAATTAAAACGTCAGAATTGTAATGAATTAATGATCCTAGGAGCAATGAAAATCCAATTGACGAAGAATTATACAATAATAATTGAGTTATGGGATGATTTCATCAATTTCATGATTTTTTTCATTAATGGAGGAAACTAAGAAAACAAGGAGGAAGAAGAGAAGGAAAACTCACCTAATTTCATGTAGAAATCGTTGAAGAATGTTGATAATAACTTCCTTGGTGTTGAAATGGTGTTTAGGAAGGGTTTTGGCTTTGAAACAGAGGTTATTCGTGTTTTTGGATGAAATAAAATAAACCTAGCTGTGGTTGGGCAATTAAATAATTTCTAGGCATTTTCGTTCATCACGATCGTGTGGACTAGGCCGCGATCACGTAGTGTACTGGAAATGTGCATCGCAATCGCGTGTCCAGTTCCGAAATCACGTAGAGTCAGTCCATTTCTTCATTGGGATCGCGTAGACCAGTCCACAATTGCATAGGGCTAATTTCCTTAGTCATCATGATCGCGTTCCTGACCCTGCGATCGCATAGAGGGCCTTGCCCTGCACCAGCTGCAGGTCAAATTCTGCAACTTTTAGAACTTTTTTCCTAGGGTTCGGGATTCAAATGGAGACCAATTTTGACAAACCATATATTCTCACAGTATGGAAACAACATTCTGGACTTAACAGAATCAACAAAACTGCATTCCCAGGCCGTTTACTCAAAATGACCCCTCAAACCAAAAGGACCAAAAAGCACATTCCTCGGCCAGCACCCCAAAATTGCAATAATAAGCACAAAAATTACACCAACACCTCACATAGCCTAAAATCATCATTCTAGAGCTGCTGGAAGAGTTAGATTTCAAATCCGACACTCCAAACCTCGAATTACCAACCAAGCCCCAGTTTTAGGCTTAAACTTAGCTAAATTCCACAATTTCGCATTACTTGCAACCGAACCCTACAAAACATAACCTTAAGGTCAATCTTGACTTTGTTTGGTATTCTAGAGCTAAAGAAACTATTGGAATTGAATTCTGAGATCGTCTTGAAGGAAAGTTGACTTTGGTCAATAAGTACTTAGTTTTAGGCTCTAAAATAGGGAATTTGAGATATTTCTTGACTAAGTCTCCAGGGATCCGAACTGTCGGTCCCAGCAAGTCATAAATGACTTGGGGAAGCTACCAAAATACTTTAGAATGTAAAATATCATGTATTTATCATAAATGACCATAAGGTTCATTACAGTAGCTCCCAACTTTCAACTTGATATTCATTTGTCGGTGTACTTTTATTTCTCCACATTTATTCAACTGTTGGAGATTATATGGGGTGGCATGCATGGTGGTGGTTAGCTTCAAATGATCTACCATAGTGGCACTAGAAATATTGGCACAACTTCCGCTATCAACAATCAAGGTGCAAACATTGTCCGTCGTAAGACATTTGGAATAGAAGAATGTCTCTTTTTGATTCGGATCAGCTAGTGCCTTGATAATCATTACCCGACAAACCACATAGTTTGGAATATAGATATCTACTTCTTGTGGAAATTCATCACTAACCATTAGATTCTTCCTCATCATGCCACTAGGAACCGAGATTTGTCTTTTCTCTCTTTCGGAGCCATACTCTTCTTCTTCACTTGTGGATTCACTTTCATCCGATTGAGGATCACTATCTTTACCTTTTTTAAGAAATTGGGGTCCCCATATCTAAGGGTCACATTCCTCATATTTGGACACTCACTCATCTTGTGTCCAAATCCTTTGCGATTGAAATATTTGAACCCTCTAGGCTTGGAAAAAGTAGGATTATTGCCTCCTTCTTTCATAGATGTAGGTGGTGGATTCCTTCCGAAGGTGCTCTTCTCAAAGGTTTTCTTCTCATATGGCTTCTTTACTTCTTTTTCTTTGTTCCACTTAGATGGTGTTTGAACTACTTCTTTTCTCTTACTCCAATGCGTGGGAGAAGAGTAGCTTCGAGTTTTGAAACTCCTCTTTTCCTTATTGTTTCTTTCTTTTTCAACTGCTCCATCGAAGATTTCATCAAGAGTTTCAAACTTGGAAAGAATCATTTGAGAAGTGATGTCATAATTCAACCTACTTTGAAATCTAGCAATAGTTTTGTGGGGGTCTTTATCAAGTTCACACCTCATGTGAAAATTTTGGAATTCATCCTAATATGCTTCAACCTTTCAGTTTCCTTGCTTTAAGTTATATACCTTGGCACGTAACCCTTGGTAATAAACTTTAGGGTACATATTTGTGTCTCATTGAGGCTTTCAATTCTGTCCAAAATGGCGGGTGCACATAACCATAATCTGGACGTTGTCTCTATTGAAAATCCCACCATGTGGAAGCATAACCTTTAAATTGGGCAATAATATAGACAAATTTCTTATCCTTGGTTAATTCATTTGTTTGGAAGATCCTCTCACATTGTGTTTCCCAATTAAGGTAAGCATGGGGGTTACTCTATCCCTTGAATGTGGGAAGAGCTACCTTAATGGAGGTGACACCCATAACTCTACCATCTTGGTCTCCTCTACCTCTATGACTTTCTTGTCCTCTTCCTCAGTATGGATGGGCTTGAATCCACTCATCTTGCATCTCCTCTTTGATCTCCTGATGCCTTTCATTCCTATTTTCTTTTCTTTTCTTTCATTCCAATCCCACCAAGCTTACACAAGTAGGCATGACCAAAACACCTCCCTAATAACACCCTACATGATGTGCATTTTGGTTCATAGTGGAATGTCATTTAGGTTTGTGGGGAGAAATGTATGGAGAAAAGTTCAAGGTGTTATTAGGGAGATGTTTTGGTCATACCTACTTGTGTAAGCTTGGTGGGAAAGTTTGGGAGTAGAAGTTGAGGCACTCCCTCCTCCTTTAATCGTCTTTAGCTTCCTTCTACATTGTTGAACTTCTGATTCATGTGAACAAGCTTTGCCATGATGTCTTCCATCGAACTTCCTTCCATAGGAAGTCTAATTTCTCCTCCCTCGGACATAGTACCTAACAATTCCACTCAAAAAACAATCTAACACGTTAAGTTAGTTTAATCAACCTCATAACACTTAGTCCTTCTCACCTTGATGAGTAGTTATCACGATTGGCTCACTTAAGATTGACAAGCGTGTATACGCACTTAATTACTTTTCCTTCTTGGGGCCTTGGGTCAAAGTGGATTCCTAACGACACTCTATGGACAACAAAAAAGAAACATACGTGAAACAAGAATAAGCTACGTGAATAAAACAGAAAAGCTTTAAAAGAAATGGTACGAAGAAAGACGAACAAGAACTAGTCTACAATTATGTAGGATGAATACTAAATGTAAACTTGTTATGGAATCAAGAAATGATGATCAAGAATGAATTTAAAGATTGGGAATAGAGTTGAGTTGAATTGGAATGTTACCAAGGTGTTTTGAACTTAATCAGGGACTATTTTGGGTTAGGGGTGACCGCCGTTAACAAGGGCGGACCGCTATCTTCAACAGTCTATAATTTCAAACAAAATTCTTAACCATCGTGCGAGATGGCAGTGGGAGATGGTGATGGGTTAGTGACCGCCGTCCTAGGCAGTTTGCCTAGGACGGGTACAGAATTCTAGATTTTGATGATTTTACTTGGGTACCCTTTGTATTTGACCCTTTTGACTAAAATACCTCAACCCAAAAACTTTTCTCAATCACCTACACACCTTTTTTCAGATCAAACTTCAACAATTGCAATAACATGTCAATGAGCTATGAATATTTCCCCAAGAACACTATGAACTCTTCAAAAACTCGAATCACTCAAAATCAATCTGAAATTGGGTGAAACTTGTTTTCTAAGTCCTTAATGACTTTTAAGATGCAATTTCAGAAGCTCAAACAACAAATTCAAAAGTTGATGAAAGAAATTTAGATTTCTTCACTTGAATAGTTGAAGAACACCAAGAACACTATTCGAAATTCAAGAATCCAAACTCTATCAAATCAACTCAAAATTTGATCAAATTTTAATCGTAGCTTCATCTTATAATGGGAACCCAATCCACAACCTTTCAAGTCCGTGGCATACCCAAATAAAAGACCGACTTCTTAAGCTTTAATAACAATAATGGTAACTTACTCAAAGCAACTCAGATTTTCTTGAAACTCGAAAACTAGAGTCAATGGAATATGGGGAACATGTTTCTAATATTCAAACCTTAAAACAAACATTAAATTTTGGGCGAAAATTTTTAGTTGATACTTTTTTTTGACTTAATTGATATCAAACCAAGATGAATTTTGTAGGAACAAAATTCAACATGACTCTGATACCGGATGATGTGAAAATGACTACGAAGTGGAAATTAATAATCGAAGAAGAAGAATAATGATAAAAGTAAAGGATAAACAACGAGACACAATGGTAGGAAATTTACTAGAAAACTAAGGTGTATCAAACTAAAGCAATGTTAGACTAATCCCGGTTAAGCACCACGCTCTTATGATGACCTCAAGGGAACCGAAGTCCAAGAAACTAAAGTTTTGACATGATTAACAACCACCATCTTACGAAAATCTTAACAATCAACAATGGAGTTTTACAATTAATATTCATCAAAGTCTAACCTTAAAATAAAGCATACATAAGCTATTATAGTACTAGACTAGTTATTATACAATTAGCCTTCATGGCCTTTTAATTAACTAAGAAAAGGATGAAGTACAAAATAAGTCAAAGGAAGCGGTTGGCCTCCATTGAAAAAATGGTGACCACTGTTGGGGAGGGCAGTACGTTGTCCCTCCACTGCGCACCACCATCTTCATCAATGAGGGGTCGGGCTATGGGGTTTGGTTTGCCATTGAAGGGTGGTCCACCGTCAGCTAAGGAAGTCCGCCATCTAGTTGTACGGTGACCACCGTCCACACCAGTGTGGGAAGTGATTCCGTCTTGTTCCTCCCAGGATATCCTCCATATGAAATTGGAACCTTTCTCCTTCAAGAAACCACCCAAAGTTTCCTTGTACATGAACAATCCTTGCAGCCTTTGGAGTTCTTTGGCTTGACTCCGTGTAAAGGGCCTTGTAACTTGGATAGGCATGGGGACATTCATATCAAAAAGCAATCATAAGAAAATAGGGCAATAGCACGTAATGAACAACAGAAAAGGGGTAACTACATTAATAGCTAGTAAATATGGTGAGATATCAACTACCAATGTATGCACACAATAGCCTATTGATAAATAAATCGTGACTAACACACATATCTAGAGCACCAACACAAGAAGGAACAATAAGAGAATATAAAAACAACAGTAGGCTAAGCTAACAGCAAATACAACAAGTGTATGGATGGTACCTACAAGAGACAGAAAGGAAGAAACAAATTCGACTATCGAAATAACCTAGTTGTCATCCCATACAACCAGTAGGTACAACTAGGAAACCAAGTAAACTAATTGGGACTTCCCCCTTAATTCCTAAAGAGTACAAGTCAACGTGTAGGGATGTAATGCAATGAGGTGCTAAAAAGTAAATAGTGCTCGTATGCACTCCCTCGATTTATAATCTCACAACAGAGGGACACATGGAAGCTTCCCTGAATACTTATCCCTCCTACTCCTATATACCCCTCCCCCAACCATGCAACATACCTCAAGCATAGTGTTCCAGGTAAAAGAGTCTGTGGAGGGATTCAATTCCACATACAAAATCCTTGTAAAAAGGCTAACTAGTAGAATAGTTATCAGGTAGCAATGCAAAAACTCGGGCTCATACCGTATATCAATCTTAGTGGAAAACTCAAGTCCATCCAGATAGGTGAATCAAAACCATAGTAGTACTCCAACTGCTTCCATGTAGGCATTACCTAGAAATCAGAGTGCACTGTGACAAAATAGATTAGGTAGTGTGAGAAAATAGTTCCATACTGCATCACAGTAGTGGATACATATAATGTAAATATAAGAAAAACAGCTTCTAATTATTAAACTGAAAAATCCATGTTACTTTTTAAAAATATTAATGCATGAACATAAAACAAAAACAATAAAAAAACTAAGTTGGTCTAAGGCTACTAACTAGAATCAATAGAATGGATATCAAGCCCTAGTCACAGGTACACCCTCTCCTAGAAAATTCAAACATACTAATCACATCCTGCAGCCCATATAGAACTATGAATAATCATCCTTCCTGGATTAGTTTTAAAGCCACCAATATAAACCAGGGTATAGCTATTCAGCTCTAACCACTAGTGTATTCCCCTCCCCAACCTCGAATATGTTCTAGATGCAACATGAAACACACATCTAAGGCCTTGTAGCCTTAGGGATATATAATACACGATAAGGCGAGTATGATAGCTTTAGGCCAACCACAGTTATACGGGGCTCCAAACTAGTAACCTAGACCTAGATGAGAATTATCAAGTGTATATAATACTAAATAACCAGTATGAAAGAAGTAATTCATTGCCTTCTTAGATTCCAAAGATAGCCTCAAAAAACATGCTAGAATATCCAAAGAATTATGGATAAAGCTTGAAAATTGCGCGAAGCTAGAAAAAAAATAACCCAAGTGTAAAGAAGAGTAAAACAAGAACCATATTGCTATATAAATAATGGGGTCGAAATCCAAACTAAAAATGGTTCAGTGGACCCTCTAGCTCGAAAAAATAGAATATTATACCAACACATGTAGCTTAGTTCATACATCGTATGGTACAAAATAAGGCTCAAACTAATGGTAGAAAGTGAAAAAGAAGCTCAAAAAGTTTATATAATATAGGAAACTTTATAACTAAAGAGAAACGAGAAATTATTTTGTAGAATTGCGAAGAATCACCAGAGCGAGTTTCCATAGACTAAAACTTGAAAATATAGTTTAATATAGGCTTACTTTTCTTTGAAAATCCAAAGAAATGCCTGAAACTTATGTTGGGAAATAGGAAAACTTCATGTTGAAGAAGCCATTTAAAAGATCCAGCGCTTACTGATTTATCGATCAATTGGCTAATTTATCGTTCCCCGTAGCTACTTCTAAAAGAATTTCAAAATTTTCTCTAAAAGGGAAAGAAATGGAAATGAGTACGATTTTCAAAACCCATATATGAAATATTTATGTAATCGAGATTTCGATTCAATGGATCAAAGAAAAAGTGATTTAAGGTCGTATAGGACTGAAGAAGCGATAAATATAAATGAATTAAGCTATAAAACTGCCAGGGAGCCAATATATCGGTCCTAGCAAGTTACAAATGACCATAGGAAGTTACCAAGATGCTCTAAACATGAAAAAAAATCATAAATTACCAAAATAGACCCGATGTTCATTACACTAGACCACCAATCTGATCCAATTTTCAACCTAAACCAATACAAAGTGAATCCAAAATATGCATAATAATTAAATACATACTTCATATCACAAAGCACATCAAACAACACACACATACACATAATATATAACACTTAAAATACATTCATTTTAAGTTTCCCAACTTCAACTAAAGTCTAGTTCACAACTCAACTTTTTAAGTTCAACCTAAAAACACATTAATGTTTTAAAATTAACAATATTCATATCTATGAGCTAACTTACATTTGGCAAAGTAGGAGCTGTATTCTTTTGGCTACGTAAGTTCAAAAGTTCAACCTAAAACCAACTTTACATTTCTCTAAACTTAAAATTCATTTTCATCAAATTCAGGTTTCATAAATTTAACTAAAGTCTAGTTCACAATTCAACTTCACAAGTTCAACCTAAAAGCACATTAAAGTTCACAAACTAACAATAGGCATAACTATGAGATGACTTACAGTTGGGTAAGTAGGAGTTGTACTCTTCTGGAAGAGTACAATTCACAAGTTCAACCTAAAATCAATTTCTTATTTTGCTAAACTTAAATTTTATTTATAATCAAATTTAAGTTTCCCAAATTCAACTAAAGTCTAGCTCACAACTCAACTTCACAAGTTCAATCTAAAAACACATTAAAGTTGACAATTAACAATGTGCATAGCTATGAGCTAACTCACATTTGGAAAAGTAGGAGTTGTAGTATTTTGGCTAAGTAATTTCAAAAGT
>JBDJHY010261035.1:0-10505 GCA_039654485.1 Withania somnifera
CTTTAAAAAATAAACTCAGAGCAATTTTTTATTTTTTTTTGTGTTTTTTGATGTGCCTCAATGGGTCCTTAGTGTTGCCAGGTATCGATCTCACGTCCCGTGAGGCACACTGCAAGAGGTGGACCCGGTGACCGTTGAGCTAAGCCTCATGGACAAGTACTAACTTCTTTATAATCAATCATTATGTTCGGATTACACTCAATTATTTTTACGAGATATCTGCCATATTTTACAAGTAACAAGTGACATTTCTATAATTACGATGTTTGGGTTAGTTTCAATTAATTTCACAAAATATTTAGAATCTCCCACAACAACAAATGATTTTTTATAATCATGATGTTTAGACTAGTTTCGACTAATTCATTTGATATGGGCGATCTTCCACGGGCAAAAAATGGTTTTTTAATATTTGTGGTTTTTTAGCCAGTTTTGTGTAATTTTACGAGATATTTATGACCTCTTATTTCAACAAATAATTTCTTTTTATAACCATATTATTTGAGCCAGTTTTGACTATTTTACGAGATACTTGTGACCTCCCACGGCACTAACTGATCTTTTTATAGTTGTGATGTTTAGGGCTGTTCAAAATTGAACCGAAACCAATAATATCAGTCGATAATTTGGTTATTAGGTTAATAGTTCATATTATTGGTTTACCGGTTCGAATATTAGTTTGATCAAATTTTTTATCGGGTAACCCGATCTGTACTTTGGTTAATTACACATCTGCCCTTATACTAATTGAATTAAGAGTTAAGGTGTTGGTTTTACACTTAATAGATTCCACTCATTCTCAATTCTCATTCTTGATACAATTTCTTTGCCTCTCAGTCTTCTCAGAAGTTGTGCTCACTTCACAATCACGATTTCTCGATCTCTTAGTCTTTAAGATTTTATTGATTCTTTGAAGCATTGTTTCCATACTTGTCCACTTTTAGAAGAAAAAGTTTGTATTTTCTTTTGAGCTCTATGTGTGTTTATTGCAAGTTTGTACGTTAAGTCTTTCAATAGTAAATCATTAAGGTTAAGTTTTCTTTAAGTGATTGAAATGTTAATGGTTAACCTAATAACCGAATCGCTATCGATGATAACCGAAAAACTAATAACCAATAAATTGATATTTTAACGATTCTGGGTTTGACATGTCTACAAACCGATAACCAATAAGTCAAACCATTAAACTTCAAAACCAAATTGAACCGATCGATATGTGGTCCCATTGGTGTTTGAGCCATCTTTGACTAATTTCACGAGATATCTGCACAACTACAATCTTCACCAACAACAGATATTATTAAGTTTCTATATCCACTAAAGTTCGAACAAATAATTATATTTCACTTTTAACTTGATGTGCTAAAATCATGCACCAATTGTTTTTAAATAAGTTATCTATTTGGTTATCAAAACTTATTATCAAGATTAATTTAATTTCATACCACACAAGATTCAATAATGAAGAAGCAATCTTTTATTATCAGGAGTATTTTTATTCTCATGACTCAATTTGATATTTTTATTGAAATTTTTATACCATATTGCATATAATAGAATTTGAACCATTTTAAACGTAAACATACAAGTGTAGGGTATATCATTTTGATCTAATAGACTTGAAATTAATTTTTTAAAATTTTTGGGCCAAATGATAGTATAATGTGAATTAGTCTCCAATGCCTGAGGACCTACACGAAAATAATTGAATTATGCTTACAAAACTATAACAAAAGGTGAGAGTGTTGAAGTTGAAGATATTGGATCAAATTACAAAAAAAATCAAAACAGAATCATGGTGTTTGAATTATTTTTAATTAATTTTACGAGATACATGCGACCTCGCATAATAACAAGTGGCTTTTATATAATCATGGTATTTAGGTTGATCATGGCTAATTTCACAAGATATATAAGACCTCCTATAATAACAAATGGTCTTTTTATAACTGTGATGTTTGAACCAACTTT
The DNA here is from genome assembly GCA_039654485.1 of Withania somnifera. NCBI lineage: Eukaryota > Viridiplantae > Streptophyta > Magnoliopsida > Solanales > Solanaceae > Withania > Withania somnifera. The sequence continues at coordinate 1,972 of JBDJHY010261035.1, forward strand.
GATTAATTTCACGAAATATTTATGACCTTCATCAATAACAGAAATCAGGTCTCTATGTCCATTACGGTTAGAACACATAAAAAATAGAGTATACTCCAACTACAACTTAGATGTGCTGAATGCGTGCACCATTTTTTTCAATTTGCCTATTTGGTAATCAAAATTTATTATCATGATTAATTTAATTTTACATCACGTAAGATTCCGTAATAAAGAAGCGAATTTTTATTATTAAAAGTTTTTTTATTTTCATGACTCAATTCTAAATTTTCGTTGAATTTTTATAAATAACAGGAATTCTTGTTGCTATGAAGTTATAAGCACTGAATATCACTTTGGGAATAATAGGAATTGAACAATTTCAAACGCAGACATATAGATATAAATACCAGGTTTTGTTAATTATCACTTCTACACGAGAAATAAAAAAAATAATCAATAAATAACTAAGTTTTGTATTATTCAAAAGACCCGATATCTATATATTTTCACCATGAAATAAGAAAAAACGATAATTGTAAAATATGAAGAAAAAAAAGAAAAACTTATATTTCTTTAGAAATTCAATTGCGTCGTTGTCAAGGGTCTAAAAATTAAATTACTTTACCATTGTAATTCAATAATTAATTTTTTTTAGAATACTGCTTAACTTAGTACGTTTGTCGGATTTATAAATCCACCGACTGGCGTTGCAAGTGAAACCTTATAAACTTATCATAAAAAATATATATTATTAATTTTATCAACTAACTTTTTATTTTATCAATATATATTCTTATCGTCCAATAGGAATATTGATCTATCCCATGATATCATATTTTAATAAATAAAAATTAAAATTAACATATGCAACTCACTAGTTGTATAAAGACAGTTTAAAACATATATTTTTTGTCAGAGAATCTGAAATCATTATCTCTATCAGATCATGTGAAATACATGAGAAAAACAATATCATAAGAACTTAGTACTATTAGTGTTGGGAAATATATTGTAAATCTCTAATTCCAATATTCTATATATCATGTTGGAGACCACAAGATTCGGATAGCTTCTTATACATCATAGACATATTTAATTTAATACCACGAGTTCCTATCTAGTATAACTAAAATAGTTGAATTGAAATAATCATCTTGTTATTTGTCTAATAATTTAAGTATTGCTCTTGTAGTTTCCTATCATTCTATTGTGTTATCGTCTATCATTTCTTCTATTTGGACTATCACATTATTTTATTCTAGCATTATCTTGTTACTATCTGTTATTTTTGTTTCTTGTACTCCCATTATATTATTTTTTCTGGATTGTTTTACTTTGCATGAGAGTCTATCATAAACAATTTCTTTACATTTGAACGCAATATATTTAAGAAAACCTTCAGATACATATGGAGAGTCGCGATATATAACTCAAGTAACCCTCTAGATATATACGAATACATGTTAAACCATTCAAATATATGGTTAGACACGTGATATATTTTGTAGTCGCAATACATGCATATATCATGAGTTATGTATCGCGATCCTCCTTGTGTATCACGCATAAAAAGTGATACGTTTCATAATATTTTAAAAGTAATAAGATAAAATATCTAAATATAATAAAAATATTTTGATTAACTATATAATTTACTCATATTAGCACATAAAAAGAAAAAAGAAGAAGCACTTTAAAAATGGGCTTTGAGCCTCCCAAAAATGACCTTTTGGGCTTTACATACATCCAACCGAAACACTATTCACTAATTGGGCTTCATTTTACCCCATTATAAAGAAACACAAACTAGGGTTTCTTCAAAATCCTCCTATTTCATCTTCACCAGCAGCAGTAGCAGTCCGCTCCATCTCCGTGAAAATGGTGAGTATCTCTTTCTCCAATTAAGCTCCATTACAAACTCAGTACCTCATTGTTTCTTTTTAATTTACTGATATTTATTTTTGGTGTAGCCGTCCCATAAGACATTCATGATCAAGAAGAAGCTGGCAAAGAAGCAGAGGCAGAACAGGCCTATTCCATATTGGATCCGTATGAGGACTGACAACACTATCAGGTATTTAGCAGTTCTTTTTGTATTTTTTTTTGTATCTTGTGTTATTTTGGTGCTAAGAAGTTGTGGGTGTTTACTGTTCTCTTTGTAATTTTTGGTTTTGTTTTCTTGTGTATTGTGCTAATCTGGGGCTAAGAATTTGTGTATATTCACTGTTCTGTTTGTATGTTTTGGCTTATTTTTTTTGTATTGTGTTACATTTGGGGTTAAGAAGTAGTATTTTCTTTGTATATTTAGGTTTCTTTTTGTGTATTGCGTCAATTTGGGACTAAGAAGTTGTCAGTATTCACTATTCTGTTAGTATTTTTTGTTCCTTTTTTGTGTAGTGTGTTGATTTGGGGCTAAGAAGTTGTTGGTAGTCACTATTTCCTTTGTATCTTTTGATTCCTTTGTTTTGAACTGTGTTGATTTGGAGCTAAGAAATTGTGGTTATTAGCTTTCCTCTAGCATTTTAAGGTTCCTTTTAGTATATTGTGTTAATTTGGGGCTAAGGAGTTCAGGGTATTCACTATTCTGTTAGTATTTTTTGTTACTTTTTTGTGTATTGTGTTGATTTGGGTCTAAGAAGTTGTATTCACTATTTTCTTAGTATCTTTTGATTCCTTTTTTTTAATTGTGTTGATTTTTAGCTAAGAAATTGTGGCTATTAGATTTCCTCTAGCATTTTAAGGTTCCTTTTTTGTATATTGTGTTAATTTGGGGCTAAGAGGTTGTCGGCATTCACTATTCTGTTGGTATCTTTTGTTCTTTTTTTGTGTATTGTGTTAGTTTTGGGCTAAGAAGTTGTGGGTATTCACTATTCTGTTAGTTTTTTTTGTTCCTTTTTTTGTGTATTGTGTTGATTTGAGGCTAAGAAGTTGTGGGTAGTCACTATTTCCTTTGTATCTTTTGATTCCTTTGTTTGAATTGTGTTGATTTGGAGCTAAAAAATTGTGGCTATTAGCTTTTCTCTGGCATTTTTAAGGTTCCTTTTTGTATATTGTGGTAATTTGGGGCTAAGAAGTTGTGGGTATTCACTATTCTGTTAGTACTTTTTGTTCCTTTTTTGTATTGTGTTAGTTTGGGGCTAAGAAGTTGTTGATATTCACTATCCTGTTAGTTTTTTTGTTCCTTTTTTGTGTAATGTGTTGATCTGAGTCTAAGAAGTTGTGGTAGTCACTATTTTCTATGTATCTTTTGATTCCTCTTTTTGAATTGTGTTGATTTGGAGCTACGAATTTGTGGATATTATCCTTCTTCTAGCATTTTAAGGTTCCTTTTTTGTATATCGTGTTAATTTGGGGCTAAGAAGTTGTGGATATTCACTATTTTGTTAGTATTTTTTTGTTTCTTTTTTGTGTATTTTACCAAGGCAGTACATGGCAATAGCTAGTAGTGCATTGTCTTGCTATCCGTTTACTAGTTGTCGCGAAATTTCTGAGGTAGTTTTTAGTCCTTTAGTTTCTGATATTCTCTGCCCTTTTTGTACTTCCGATTATCATATTGCTTTGCTGTAGTTAATGTTCAAAATATTTTGTTATGCTTTCTCTTCCATTTATTCTTCTGGAGTACTGGACTGTTTTTCCTTGTGATGAGTCGGAAACAATCTCCTACCTTTGTTGTGGGGGTAAGGTCTATGTACACTCTACCCTCCGTTGGTGTGTACACTATACCGTCCGTCAGTCCTACTTTGTCGGATTATACTGGGTATGGGTATGCTGTTGTGGTTTCTTTTTGCTTATTGTGTTAATTTGAGGCTAAGAAATTGTGGGTCTTAACTTTTCTCTTTGTATTGTTTGGTTCCTTTTTATGTTTTATCCCAATTTGGGGCTAAGAAACATTTGGTATTAACTATTTTCTTGCATTCTTCGATCCCTTTCTGTATTGTGTGTTAATTTTGAGACTAGGAAGTTGTGGGTAGTCACTATTCTCTTTGTAGTTTTTGGTTCCTTTTTGTATATTGTCTTGACTTGGACTAAGAAGTTGTGGGTATATTAGCTTTCTCTTTGTATTTTTTTGGTTCTTTTTTTGTGTAATGTGTTTGTTCGGTGCTAAGAGGTGGGTTTCGCTATCCTTTTTGTACTTTGGTTCCTTTTGTGTATTGTGTTAATTTGGGCTGAGTATTAACTTTCCGCATGTATTTAGGCTGCTTTTTGTATATTGTGTTAATTTTGGGACTAAGGCGTTGTGGTTGTGTTTTTCAGGTACAATGCTAAGCGCAGGCACTGGAGGCGAACCAAGTTAGGATTTTGAAGTGGAGAGCTTGGAGTTATCTTAAGGTTTTATTGCAAAATATATTGGGATTTTGCTACTTCTGTTTTGTTTACTAGGAGCTTATTTCTGAAACAAAATCTAGTAGAGTTGTTTTCTACAGATGTTTTGGTTAAAAATGTTGGAGCTTAATATTCAGCAAAGTTTTTTATGTATTGAATGAATATTTTGGATTTACTATAATCTGTTGATTAATTTCTAGCGTTGATTCACAGTTCTGTTTGTACAAGTACACTTATCCTTGTTTGTTGAAAGTTTTCATGTGGAAGTTAGGTTTTGGGTGATCCTTAGTGATGAAAGTAATTTTTCTCTGAAGATATTAAATCTTAAACTGTCTTTGACATTTGATATAGTTGTCAACCTTTAGTAGACAGTTATGTCCTAGGAAATGATCTAGGAAGGTGAAGGATCTTCAAAGTCAATGCATTGTTCTTTAAAACACTTTACTCCTTATTGAACATCCTTACTGTTGAAATTACAGTTCATTTGTGAATGGCATTGTAATATGTAATTCAGATTTTGAAAAATCTGACATTATGAATTTTTATGGTCTTGAATAAACTGACTTCTCTTTCTATGTTAAGGAAAGACTATTTTCTAAAGGTATTCTAGTGAGTCTACATTTATGCAATCTATTCAGCATTAGACAATTGATAGTTGTGTTAGTGAAATGGTAATGTGTTGACTAGAGCATTTTTGGACATGTCTATTTTCTTAACTTTCGAGGCAACAATCAACAAGACGTTACGGATTGCTGGCTTCATTTTTACCATTGTCTGATTGAATCTTGATATGCACTTTTAATTTGGTGTAGGTGTTATTTTGGGCTAGTTTGAGCTTGCACTTCATATCATTCTTAGTTAAAGTTTCCGGCACATGCTTCCAATGTTGAGTTGGAGTTGAGTCTTGCTTTAGCATTGTTTCTAGCTGCTGCAGCTTTCCACTATAACTATCCCCTGTTACTGGGATTGTCAGTAAACTCACTCAGCTTCCTCCATCAAATGTCTTACAGCTTCGAGTAGTTAGCCATAGGCTCAATAGGAGTTTGTGATAATATGATGCTTTGTGGTTAACGTTAGGGTCCGGTTTGTAGTTCACATACTGAATCAAACCCCAACATTTTGTTTGTGTTTTCTGGTTTCACTCTCCAGTTTGGACAACTGTCCTCCTCTACCTATATGTCTCAATCTGACAATATTTTGATGTGTTCTAATACATGACCGAGCCCTTTTAACTTGGTTTCAAATTCGATCTACACTCTCTAGCTTTGGGTGAGTACAATTAGACACAAAATGTCCTATGCGATGTCTTATGTGTATTAAGCTATGTAAGACGCGCGTGTCTACTTGTCTATTTGATTTTTGCAGGCAAAATTAGGATTTAGTAGTATAAGACGATTTTAACATACAAAACTTAGAAGAATTTAGGCATTTTATAACTCAGTGTCACTTGGAATATAATTATGAGTACTTATCAATAATAAAAAGGCAGCTCAATGCACTAAGTTCCTTTATACATGAGGTTCAAAAAAGAACTTGACCACAGTAACCATCAATAATAATAACATGAAAAACGCATATAATACAGAGATCACATAAAAAAATATGAAATAACGGGAACTTCCATATCACTATGCTTTTATAATTAACTAAAACTAAAAAAGTTTAATTTATATACACTGATCGTGTAATGAATTTTTACACTATTATATCAATTTATTTATCGATAATACGATAAATTTCCTGCTACAACAGGCGAAAATTACCGATGGAACTATATTTTGGATATTTTCCCTTTCTTCCAAATATTAGCATTAATAAAACAAAACAAAAACAACAGTGTAGTAGTTATCCTGTAGTGGAAGAAATTAAGTCAACATTTTCCAACAAAATTTAAGGAAATTTACAGGGCCAAAAAACACAGTTACTAAAAAAAATTTAAATAAAAAATAATTATTGTAAGGTGATCCATTTTTTAAGGCTAAAAAGATAATTTCATGGTGTCTCCATTTTTATAGACATTTTCCAAAGGTAAACACACCAATTTTCAATGACCATATAAATGAATGGTAGAGGTTTTAAACTAACAAATCATTAATAATTTTCCTCTTTCAAGACTCTATAAATATTTAAAGAAAGAGGAATATAGATTAACAGACGTTTTGTGTATTCTTGAGAAGTAAAAAAAAAAAAAAGAAGTTATTAGTGATAAAAACACCAAAAATATAAAGGAGAGAGACAGAAAAAAGTCTCTCTCCACTTTAAAAAAATTAAAAAAAAAAATTCTCATCTTTTCTCCATGTGTTGGTAAAATTTAATATATTGTTGTTTTTGCTTCTCTTGGTTCCTCGAATTAAATCATTAACATCATGGCATCTAATTTATCATTACAAGACATCAAAAATGAGCAAGTTGACCTTGTAAGTTATTTCTCTAATACTTTTTTTTTTTTTCATTTGTTAGAATTTATTTTGCTAAAAATACTAGGTATAAAGCATAAACACGTTCAGTTCTAGAGCCAGTGAATTCAAAACAAATGTATATATTTTAAATCTTTTTTTCCCATACATTATATATATATATATATATATATATATAGTCCAAGTCGAGTATCTCTTTTTCACCTTTATTCTCCATTTCTTGATTTTTTTTCTTCTTTTTACTAAAAGTATCCCAACAACACGAGGGGCTAATTTCGATTCTAAAGTTACTGGGTTCAAAATAAATACAATCATATTAATATGTATACATAGTTTGAGTCGAAATTAACGGGTCATGTCATGTGGACCCTATATTTTATACATGCACATGCATTTACGTACTGCGATCAAAATATAGTTCGTTTAGGAATTTAAGTAATATATATCGACAGTATAAAGAAATTTAACATTACTGAATGATTGTAACAGGAAAACATTCCCGTGGAAGAAGTGTTCCAGCAGCTAAAATGTAGCAAAGAGGGACTAACATCTGAAGAGGGCCAAAAAAGGCTCCAAATTTTTGGCCCCAACAAACTTGAAGAGAAAAAAGTAACTCTTCTAAATATAATTTTTCATATTTTATATTAATCAACTGTTGAATATGTGCATTAATTAGTTTATGTGAAATATGTTTTTGATTTATTGTAGGATAACAAGCTACTCAAGTTCTTGGGGTTCATGTGGAATCCTCTTTCATGGGTTATGGAGTCTGCTGCCATCATGGCCATTGTGTTGGCCAATGGAGGAGTAATTACAAATTCATTTATTTTTTATATTTACTTTTTTTTTGTTTTCCCGCCGGTGTTTGGGACCTGTACAAAGTTTTTGATTGAATCTGGATTAGTGTCGGAAAGTCCCATATTGAGAGCAAATGCTCCCTTATAAAGGCACGGCTTTCAGTATTGGAGCCTAATGGATTTGCTTCAGAAAGTCCCACATTGAGGGGTAGAATGCTCCATAATAAAGGGGTGACTCCCCATGCCAGGGCCGGACTAAATATAAATTCGTGCCGGAAAGTCATTGAAGGGTAAAATGCTCCCTAATAAAAGGTGACTTAACGTATTAGAACTGCATTAAATTCGGATTTGTGTTGGAAAGTCCAATAATGAGGGGTAAAATGCTCTCTAATAAAGGCGACTTCCCGCATCAGAACTGGATTAAATTCGAATTTGTGTTGGAAAGTCTCATATTGAGGGGTAAAATGCTCCCCAATAAAGGTGACTTCCTATATCAAGGCCGGACAAATCTGGATTCACACTAAAATGTCCCATATTGAGGAGTAAAATGCTCTCTAATAAATGTGATTTCCCATACCAAGGTCTGACTAAATTCGGATTTGCGCCGGAAAGTCTAATGTGAGTAAAAACGCTCCTTGATAAAGGTGGCGAATTATATCCTTACCTATCGAGCATGAGACCTATGATCAAATACAAAGGAATACTTACCACTCCACAACAATCTTGATTCATATTTTCATTTTTTACATGGCTAAAAATAGTGTTTGATTTAGTAATGATGGATTATTAAAAAACAATTGCAGGGCAAGCCACCGGATTGGCCAGATTTTGTTGGTATCACCGTATTGCTCGTTATCAACTCTACCATCAGTTTTATTGAAGAAAACAGTGCAGGAAATGCTGCAGCTGCCCTTATGGCTAATCTTGCTCCGAAAACTAAGGTATCACCATAACTCATTAGTCAATGGCGATTGCAGGATTTAAATTTGATTGGTTCAACTTTTATGTTCAACAC
>JBDJHY010261056.1:0-10505 GCA_039654485.1 Withania somnifera
ATTAAAGTTGTAATCCCAGAGATAGCCCCACAGAGCCTACCTGTCATCCGAGGTGATTTCGGAAAAATGTTGACCCGATCAACCCATACACTAAAATTCATGAATTTTCCTACCAACACCTCGAAAATTCAATGACAAGTCTAGAAATTGAACTAACACCTCCACTAGCCTACAACCATCATTCTGAAGCTGTTGGAAGAGTTAGAATTTTTAATCTGACACTTCAAACACCAAATTACGACCCAAGCTCCAATTTAGGCCAGAAACTTAACTAAAATCCACAAATTGGCATAAATTGCAACCAAAAATTTTAAAAACAAACTTAAGGTCAATCTTGACTTTGTTTGGCATTCTGGAGCTAGCAGAACTATTGGAATTAAATTTGGAGCTCGTCTTGAAGGAAAGTTAACTTTGGTCAATGAGTACTTAGTTTTAGGCTCTAAAACAGGCAATTTGAGATATTTTTGAACCGAGTCGCCAGGGATCCAAACTACTGGTCCCAACAAGTCATAAATGACTTGGGAAACTACTGAAATGCTATAAAATACAAAACGTCATGTATTTATCATAAATGACCACGAGGGTCATTACAACAAGCACTACTAAAAGGACTTTCTCCCTCGAAAGTCAAGTAGAGATAGGAAATAAATGGGAAGAGAATGTACCTAATGCCTCAAACAGTTGTCGATACTACTTTGGTATCTTCGCTCAATCTTCCAAGTAGGTTCCTTGACTGGACGGTGCCTCCACTAAACTTTAACCATTGGAATTTCCCTTGACCTCAGCTTTCTCACATCCTTAGCTAAAATTTTCATCGGCTCCTCAACTAAGGATAGATTCGAATCTAGATACACTGAATCCCCCCGAATATACCTCCACAACATAAAAACATAGAATACCGGATGAACAATTGAAAGCATAGGAGTTAAGGCCAACCCATAGGCAACATCACCAACCCTCTCAAAAATCTCCTATGGCCCAACTCACTTGGGACAAAGCTTTCCATGCCTATCAAATCTCATCAAACCATACATAAGAGATATCCACAGAAAGACTTAATCACCAACTAAAAAATCTAAAGCACGAAGCCTATGATTAGCATAGCTCTTCTACCTACTCTGTGCTGCCTTCAATCTCTCCTGAATCAACCAAACCTGATCAAGTGACTAACACAATAATTCTGTAGATTGGATTATTTCCTAAAAACCATCAAACCAACCATTAGGTGACCTACAACGCCTACCGTATAATGCCTTACCTGGTGCCATCTGGATACTGGTGTGATAGCTATTATTATATGCAAACTCCGCCAATGGTAGGTGCTAATCCGAAGCACCACCAAAGTCTGTCACACAGGCTCTCAACATATCCTCCAACACCTGAATAGTCTACTTGGATATACCGTTGGTCTGCAGAAGAAATATCATGCTCAACTGTACCTCAATACCTAATTCTTGCTTAACAGACCTCCAAAACTGCAAACTGAACTGGGTACCTCTGTAGAAAATGATAGACAAAGGAACACATTGCAATCTAACCCCTCATGAATGTAGATTTGAGCCAGAAGCTTAGCATGATAAGAGGAATGGGTAGGAATGAAATGCACTGACTTGGTCAGTCAGTTGAAAATGACCCATGTCATATCTAAATCTTTGCTAGTCCACGACAACCCAGAAAAGAAGTCCATAGTCACCCGCTCCCACTTCTAAGCCAGAATAGGGAGTCTTTGAAACAAACCACCTGGTCGATGATGCTCATACTTAACCTGCTGTTAGTTTAAACACTTTCAAATATACTCACCAATATCCCTCTTCATTCCATTCCACCAATACAACTGGCGTAGATCCTGATACATCTTAGCTGCACCAGGATGAATCGAATACCAGAAGCTGTGAGTTTCACACAAAATTAGCTGTACTAAATCACCAATCCGAGGTACACAAATGCAGCCGTCAAACCGAAGAGCACCATCAGAATCAATAGAAGCCCTGTCAACTTCTCCAGCTAATACCTGGCCATAAATAGCGACCAACCTCTTGTCTTCGAATTGACATAGTCGAATGTAATCTATCATGGAAGATTTAGCCTTAACATATGCTAATACATGCCTAGGGTCTGAAAGATCAAACCTAACCAATCAATTAGCCTACGACTAAACTTCCACTGCCAATGGTCTCTCAAAAATTGACAAGGCCACTAGGCTACCAATACTGACTGCTTTACGGCTTAAGGAATCCACCACTAAGTTTTCCTTGCCCAGATGATAGAGAATAGAAATGTCATAGTCCTTCAGTAGTTCGATCCACCTTCGCTGTCTGGAATTTAACTCCCTCTGACTCATAATGTACTGAAGGCTGTATTGGTCGTTAAAGATCTCACACTGGACTCCATAGAGATAATGCCTCTAGATCTTAAGCACAAACACCTCGGCTGCAAAGTCTAAGTCAGGAGTGGGTTAGTTACACTCATACACCTTCAATTACCTCAAAGCATATATGGTAACTCAATCCTTCTGCATCTACACAACCTAAACCAACACCGGCAGCATCACAATACATAGAGAATCCTTAACCCTTCACTAGAAAGGTCAAGACTGGCACTAAAGTTAATATTTCCTTAAGCTACGTAAAGATCAATTCACACTCATCCAGCCACTAAAACATAACATCTTTCCTAGTCAATATGGTTAAAGGTATTGCAATCGAATAGAACCCCTTGACAAAACGCCAATATCATCCTGCCAAACCCATGAAACTACAAATCTCAGAAACTAAAGTTGGTCTCACCCAATCACGTATGCCTGAATCTTTTCTAGGTCAACTTTAACACTACATGTCCAAAAAATGCAATAGACTCAAACCAAAATTCACACTTTGAGAACTTAGCATAAAGTTTGTGTTCTCTCAGTGTTTGGAGAATCAATCTCAAGTGTTGTTCGTGATTGGACTTGCATTTTGAATACACCAAGATGTTATCAGTAAAAACAATCAAGAACGAGTACAGGTAGGGCTTAAGCACCCTATGCATCAAGTCCATAAAGGATGATGGAGAATTGGTCACCCCAAAAGACATAACCAGAAACTCATAATGACCATAACAGGTCCTGAAAGCTATCTTAGGAATGTCCTCTATTCGGATCAGTAACTGATGATATCCAGACCTCAGATAAATTATGGAAAACACCGCTGCTCTCTAAAGCTGATCAAACAAGTCATCAATTCTTAGCATAGGATATCTATTTATCACAGTAACTTTATTGAACTGCCTATAATCAATACATATTCTCATTGTACCATCCGTCTTCATTAAAAATAGAACTGGTGCACCCTAAGGTGACACACTAGAATGGAAAAAACCTTTATCTAGAAAATCCTGAAGCTGAACCTATAGCTCCCTTAACTAAGTAGGAGCTATATGATATGGAACAATAGAAATGGGCTTAGTGCCCAACTCTAAGTCAATAGAAAAAATCAATATTCAACTCTAGTGGTAGTCCTGGTAGTCATTCGGGAATACATCAAGTAACTCAAAAATAATAGGAATAGACTCAAAGTAGGAGTCTCGGGCTTAATAGCACAAAAACATGCTAAGTATGCCAAACACCCTCTCCATACTGACTTCTTAGCCCGAAAACAAGAAATAAAGCTTATCATATGCGACTACAAGAACCTTGCCACACAACCAGAGATAAACCTGGTACTGTTAAGGTGAAAGTCTTGGCATAAAAATACAAAACCGCATGATGAGGAGACAACCAATCCATACCCATAATAATATCAAAGTACATCATGTCTAGCAACATTAAGTCAGCCCATGTGTCTAACCCGCCAATAAAAATTGGAACATGATCGGATCACCCGATCCATTACCAAAGAATCCCTTAACGGGGTGACAACACACATAGATATAGACATCACATCACTAGGAAACCGCAAACTGGGTGCAAAATAAGATAACACATTTGAACAAATAGACCCAAGGTCAAATAATGCTGACGCAGGTATAGAACACAAAAAATTAAAACCTGTAATCCCAACATCCAAGGCCACAACCTAAGGTCGAGCAAGAATAACATATAACTAGTGATCACGGCTAGGAAAACCACCACCGTGACCACCGCCCCTACCACATTGTCCACTACCCATATAACCACCCTGTGCTCACCTCAAATAATCCAAGGCACTAATTTCAATGGATGTACAATCTGAGGAGCAGGTTGAATAGTGCCCTTCTATGGACAAGGTATAGCATAATAGCCCATAAGACTGCACTTATAACACTGCCCAGATAGCCCACTCTAACAGGATTCTTTACCAGAACCCATTTGACCACCCTGATGTGATGAACTAGCTCCTCGCGAATACTATGCAGGAGATAGAGATGAAACTAGTAATGATGACTGAATCGGCCTACTAGACTTGCCTTGTGACTGATTGAACTGACCGTGGCCATAGAACGGGACCCACTATAACCTCCCTATTGCCGCTGCCTCATCTTGTTGCACTGATGCGACTCATAATAGAGGGATTCCATAAAATTTTCATGATCAACCACAATCTAAAAAGGATGACCATAAGACACAAACAATGCTACCGCCTCACGGAGCCAATCTCTCAATCCATAAGCAAACAGGTGAATTTCACCACCTTTGTAGGCATAAATTCAAACCCATAGACTGAAAGCTGATGAAATCTAGCCTCATACTCAAAAACAGACATAGAACCCTATTCAAGCCTTCTAAACTTTTCTCTCAGGTGGTCCCACCCGGCCCTAGATACAAATTTCTTCGTGAACACTTTATCAAATTCATCCTAAGTCGATTGTGATGAACCTGCGGGTCTACAGACCGTGAATGCTTTCCACCATTACTTAGCTGCACCACACATCTGGGCGGTGGTAAAGGTGACACCATGGGTCTGGAATACCCCCATATTAGTCAATCTTTCTTCGCACTCAACTATAAACTCATGAGCATCCTCCACTAGTACTCCAGCGATTTTGGGGCATCCAACCTCAAGAATCTTGCTAGGAGCTTCTGCTCTAATCACTGTCAGAAACCTGTATTCAGATCTACATATGTTCAAGTGTAGTATGAGTACAAGTTGTCGAAGCAACCCATACCTAGTAGGCTTTGAGGGGCCATCGAGCACATAATAGTAACAAATGCAGTAAATAACGGAGTACAATAAATGGGTATCAGAAGAAAATAACACAACCAGAGAAGCTGGCTATTCAAATAGAAATCAAGTAACAAAGAGACATATATTGCTAGCTAATCACATAACAGGATCTCAGGAAATGAACGAAGACATAGCCGGAATCCACACGATATTATATCTGAATACTTATATAATAAACAGGAGTTAACAAAAGATAGAAGTAGAACATGGACGGTGTACCTATAACCTCAAGTAAAATAGATGAATGAATGAACAATAACATAAGGCACAATATCCCACGTATCATGAAGTAGAAATTACCAATAATAATAACTAAGAAGTAATAGGAATAAAAAAGTAAAGAAAATAAATGCTGACAAGTCCCAGATGAAAATGCAGCATACACAACAACATGCTCACCCATAGGCCCTCATGACAACCTAAGGATACACTGAAGAAAAACAAGTGCAGAAAGTAAATATAATCCATAAAGTATTTAGTCCTGCGTATGCTCCTCCTCCGGTACCCGTAAGCCCAACAGGAAGAACCCATGAAAGGATAACCTAAATATTCCCGTTATATCACTTCTCCATCCTATACCCCCTTTCATATCAGCCACAACCCAGAGGCAAGGTTCATGGAGGTATGTTACCATGTATGATCTCTAACATCATCATAACGTCACATCCCAAATCTTAGAACATCAAGGGTCTCAATAGTCTAGCATATTGTGTAGAATATCAATAGTTTAAGCAAGTTGTCCTCAACAAGCCATGGAGTACAACGCCTATAGCATAGTATCACCAAAATTCTCCATAGATCAGGTATCATCAAATTTCCATAACCAGTAGTGTTGTAAGTGTCAAAAAGCTGTACTCACTGCCGTATAATGACAAAATCAAGTCCCAGCAGCTGTACTCACTATCAAACAGAGTCGGTCTGAAATCCCAGTATTTATTAATCAATTGTTATTTCCTGGTGCTAGGATGTAGAGCATAGACTAAAACAAGTGAAAATAATATTACTGGGAGCTTGATATAACACTGAGTCTAAAACAGTTAAAAAGCCATTTACTTATATTATTCTTACATATTCCATTTTATCAACTTATATTGTTATTCATTATTATTAGTCAAATCAGTCTCTAGCTTCTATGACTCTATAATCAAGTGGTTATACTGACCCAGCCCTAATGCACGCTCATCAAAGACATAGGCCCAACCTCTCGTATCATGAATGCACAACATATCAAAAACTATATATATATATATCAACACATGATCATTTAATAGCAATTTCCTATGCCCTGCTTAGATACCTAGCCAACTTGTAAGCCATAGGCACCGTATCAATCAAATGCCAAAATATAAATATCAACATGGAATGGATGAAAGAATGGTATAGGGTCACTATATCAACCTAGATATCCAACCCATGGATTCTATTTAGTATATTTATTAAATCCATAAGCCCAGAGATAGCCCCACGGAGCCTACCTGTCATCCGATGATAAAACACTGTAAATTCACAAATCTTACTCCGACTGATGTCAAACAATCTCCGAATATCTGAAACTTGCACCAAATTATTCTATATGTTAGTACGGGGCTGATGGTATAATTTATACTAATTTTCAGACTAGGTCTCATAGGCCTACAATAGGCCTACGGGGCACGTAAGTCGGAATAAAAAATGTTTTTCACCATGGGGTTCCCAACATTACCAGGAATCCTTACTCTAAAATCCAGCACCATTTGAGTGTGGGAATGGCTTTAAAACAACCCAGATAGATTTGACATATATGGGGTCAAAGATGCATTTTTTATGGATTAACGTTGGAATTTTGATATGTTAATGATTCTAGACGTAAAATATACTCAGGGAATAAAAAATTATGCAATAATATACTGATTATGGTATGATCAATAAACTTCATCAATTGGGGGAAATCAAGAAATTTAAGGAAGTAAGCGGAGAAAAACTTACCCAAGATGTGTGGGAAATAAAGAACGATCAATGAGAGAGTTTTTCTAAGGAATTATGGTCAATCTTGACTTTGTTTAGCATTACGAATCTAGCGGAACTGTAGGAATTAAATTTTGAGCTCTCCTTGAAGGAAAGTTGACTTTGGTCAATGAGTACTTAGTTTTAGGCTCTAAAACAGGCAATTTGAGATATTTTTCAACCGAGTCTCCAGGGATCAGAACTACCAGTCCCAGTAAGTCAAAAATGACCTAGGTAGACCCATTTTTAGAAGTTCACTTGAGAAATGAATACAAGCTTTATAAGTTATTCTTTAGACTCTGGGTTGAGCCAGTACTCCATTTATTTCTTATGTTCGAGGATCAACATGGTTTTTAGTGGTGGATGATGTAATAACCCTCAAGGTCATTTTTTCTTTTTCAGTAAATTTTACCTTGTTTTCCCTATCCTATAGTTTCTTTATGATAAACTAAGTTTTGTTTCAAGGTTGGTTCAGGAAACGAAAAGGATTTTTGTTAAGTTTTTGAGAGATTTCTGTTTTTGAGTTTTAAAGGGTGAAATATTGGCCTTTAGTGGTTATTTGGAGTTTGATACCTCATATCATAAATCCATCAATTTCTTCATCTCTGGGATATGTGATTTTGTATAGGAAGACATTTGGTTTTAGTTTTATACCATTCATGATTAGTTTAGGTGGTTTGACAAAATAATTCAGAAGTTTAGGTTGTAAGTTTGACTTGGGTCAACATTCGGAGTTACATCATTTCAATAAAAAATCCATCAATTCCATTAGTTTTGTAAAATGATTTTTGGGTTAGTAGAACTATTGGCAGGGGTCCAATGGCATTTAGATAAGTTTTGGAAATAGTTTTTGAGTTTTAAAAGTTGAAACCATAAAAGAGTTTACATAAGTCAACATTTGGTGATAGCAAGCTCAAAATAGAATTTCAATAGTTTCATTAGCTTTGTAATATGGTACTTAGTCTAGTTGAAGGTTTGATTCAGTCCTCGAGGATTTTGGATGAGTTTTGAGTCATTATTTGGAGATTTGGTTGGTCAACATCTAATTAAGATGTCCTCATTTGGGTCCTTTAATTATTCCAATAGTTTCAAAATGTGTTTTAGAAGTGGTTTAAACTATTCATTCGTGTTATAAACGTCCCCAATGAGTTTTGGGTACTCGTTCAGAGCTTGAAAATATTTACTATAGAGTTTTAATAGTATCATTTGACTAAAATGAACTTATTTTGGTGCTTATATGGTACGATTAGATCCGTGTAAATTTTAGAACTAACACAAAATTAATCGGGACATTTCTCTATCATATGAGGAATTTATGGTCTTTTTTAAAAAAATTAAGTGTCTGGTGTAGAAATTTCTTGTGCATTTATCTATGTATTTAAATTTCATGCTGTGTTCATTGGTATTTTGAGCCTATTAGAAGTTTTAGATCTCAGAATTGAGAGATTCTTGAAGAATTCTTCTCAATTTAATACGAGGGTTAGTTCCAATACTTATTTTGGCATTCTTCTATGATTTCTTCAGCTACAATTTTTTCCATTCGTGAAATTATTGGAGAAGAATTAGGGTTTTATCGATTCAAACTCGATTTTTGATGGAATTCATATTTAGGATCCTTGTGCTAGCTAAGCTAATTTTATCATAAATTTATAGATTTATCAACTATTTTATCATTTTAAACTTCATATAAGCGTGAAAATTTAGTTTTTTCCAGTTAAATTAATGTTTTATAAATTGACAATTGATGATTTCAGGGTCGATTTTAACTTTATTTTTTAAAATTTAATATTCGAACTCCCCAAGTTATGGGTAACATGTTTATAAAATGAAATATATGATTTTCTTTTATGGCTTGGTTTTTGACTTTGAGTTGACTTTTTGGATCAAATTTTAAGTACGACAATCTGGGTATTTTTAGTTTTATTTATTATGTAGAATTCATAGTTGAATACATTGGGAGTGTTCAGAGGTTCTTCAAAAGAGAAAGACTTTGTCTTGAGCATTTTTTTCTTCTTGAAGAGGAGTAAAGGTTTGTTTGGTCTTTCTAAAAAGTGTTAACGACTATTGGCTAGATGTTTGTAATTTGGGAGAAATATTTATCTTGGGGTGATAATATCAATCATATCGTGCCTAAAATGAGAAAGTTTTTGATAATGTGAGTTCTCAAAAAATTGCCAAATTATATAGTTGCTTTGATTTGACTTATGTGATTGAATAATGATATATTGGTGTAGAACTTGGGGCTTAATTACATATTTCTTTTGACATTGCCCGTGTTGATTAGTTTACACCATTATAGTTGAAATTATAATGCCTATTGAGGAAGGATGAGATGGAAAAGATATACTTGATAGTGATTGGCCATGAGAGGTCGATATTATTATTTTGGGATTTGAAATTGTGATATTCCCATGATTTAATTATGATACTTTCTCACTTTAAGATACTTGAGTATGAGACTTACATAATGTCTTATGAGCAATGAAAAATAATTTGATAGACAATTTTCCCATTTATGGATATCTAGTTTGGTAGACAGTCTAAGGTTTATTTTTGAATCTTTGAATGTAATGATGCTCAAGGTCATTTTCCTAATTTCTATGCATTTTGACTGGTTTACCTTCCCAGTAGCTGCATTATGCCAAATTAAGTTTGATTCCATTGTTGTTTTGGGAACTGAATGAGTTTTGAGTAATATTTTTGGAAATTTTGCACTTTAGAGCTTTAAAGTGTGAAATATGGAACTTTAGGGATCATTTGGAGTTTGATACCTCGAACCAAAGATCCATCAACTTTGAAATATGAACTTTGGTCTAGTAGAACCTTCGTTTCTTGATTTAATTCATTTGTGGTAATTTTGGAGGATTAGCGGGATAAAGTTGAGTTTTAAAGAAAATAGTTGACTTTGCTAAACATTCAGACTTAGAGTACCGAGATCGAAAATACAATGTTCCATTGGATTTGGGAAGTGGTTTTTAGCCTAGAATGAGGTCTCTTTTATTTCCTGTAAGCCTCGGGGATATTTTATCATTTTGGATTTTTTAGTTAAAAAGGACCCTTAGCAAGTATAATGTGAAATAGACCTCGTATGTGTATTTTTATGGTTCCTTTGAGTTCAAACTATCGAAACTAGTATGGTTTGATATATGGTTTGTTTACACAAAATTCAAAACAAATCCCGAAGGTCCACTTAGATTTGAAATTGCTATTACAAATTGTTGTGGAGCTTTACCACGAACGCGGTGGTCAAGACCATTTACTATTTGCATTTGCCATTTGAGCTTCGTGTTTGCAATGAATTCTTGGTCAACCTTCCGCGATCGCGACAAGGGGTCTACAATA
>JBDJHY010261066.1:0-10504 GCA_039654485.1 Withania somnifera
ATAGATCTGTGAGTTTTGGAATGCCGAAAAAAGTTAAGATTGACCTTAACTTCGTGTTTCAGAGTTTTTATTTGCAATTTAGGTCATTTGTGGATTTCAGCTAAGTTTAAGGACTAATTTGGAGCTTGGGTTGTATTTTGGTGTTCGAAGTGTCAGATCAGAATTTTGACACTTCTATCAGCTCCATAATGGTAATATTAGGCTAATGGAGGTGTTGGCTCATTTTTTGGACTTGTTATTGTATTTTCGAGGTGTTGGTGAGAATTTTATGATTTTAAGCCTAAGGGTTGACTTGGTCAACATTTTCCTGAAACAACCTTAGATTTTGATTTTGACTATGCCACTAAAGTTGATGAACTCATGTCATAATCCATATATTATTGTGTAATTCTTCATTCCTTGAGTATACTTTGCTGCGTATTATTGTTAATTCATTGAATTCTGACGTTTAATCCTATAAAGATTGCATTATTGACCCCATTATAGTCAACTATGTCTGGAATGTTTAGGAGCCCTTCCCGCACTTTAGTTATGCTCAATTTTGGAGCACTGGTTCCTGGTAATGTTTGGAACCCCATGGCAACGTTTATTTTTAGTTCCGATGAGCGGATACCTCAAACTCATTTTAGGCCTGATTTTAGGCCAAGTATGGAACTTAGTATAATTTGTGCCATTAGAATCATATTGACATATGGAATACTTTTACTCAAGTTTCAGAGGATTTGGAGATCATTTGATATCAGTCGGAGTAATATCCGTGAGCGTGAAACACTTAATTGTCAGACGACAGGTAGGCTCCGTGGGGCTTTCTATGGGCTTATAGCTTTAATAATTATACTAAATACATTTGTGGGTTGGTTATCTTGGTTGTTACAGTAACCTTGTGCCGATCTTTTATCCGTTTCCTCGTTGATATATATTTTGGCATCCAGATTTATATGGTGCCTGTAACTTAGGAGTTGTCTAGAGATACCTGTGCAGGGCATAGGTAATTGTTTTTACCTGATTATATATATACATACTTTTTATTATGCTATTCATTCATTATATGGGAGTTTGGGCTTTAAGCTCTGATGAGAGTGCATTGGGGCTGTGCCAGTATCACTACCTGATTATTGAGCCATAAAGGATAGTGACTTGTTTTAGTAATAATTATAAATAAGGATATAAACCAATAACTTGTAATATTCTAATAATAATATAAGTAAATGACCTTTTTAGCTGTTTTAGAATCGACATTGTATCGAGCACCCGGTAATACTATTTTTACTTATTTTCGCCCATGCTTTACACCCTGACACTGGTAAATATCATTTGACTAATAAATTTTGGTTCTTAAGACCGGTTCCGTTCGGTAGTGAATACAACTGCTGCCATTTGAGTCCATTTTCCTACGACAGTAAGTACAACTTTTCAAAAACTATCTCATATACTGGTTTGAAGGATTTTTGATACAGTTCCCTTGAGGAATTTTGGTGATACTATGATATACAGGCATGGGACGCCATGAGTTTCTGAGTACCGCTTGATGATGTTATCGATATAATACTTTTATTGCCAGACTATGAGAGCTTTGAGGCTCTGAGATCGGGATGTGAGGTTATAATGACGTTAGAGATTTTACATGGTGACATACCTTCATGGGACTTGCTTCCAGGCTTCGGTAGCACGGAGAGGCGGTATAGGACGGAGGAGAGATATACCGAGAATATCTTAGGTAGCCTTTCATGGGTTCTTCCTGCTGTTCCTCCGAGTACTGGAGGAGATGCATACACAGGACTAGTTACTTCATGTGAGTGTATTTACTTTTTTGCACTTGTCTTCTTTAGTGTACCCTGGCTAACATATAAGGCCTACGGTGATCATGTTTTCTGTGTATGTTGCACTTCTTTCTGGGGGAATTGACAATATTTATATGTATTACGTTAGTAGTATTATTACTACTTAGCTGTTATCATTAGTTACTTGATATTTTGTGTTATGTGGGATAGTGTGTGTTATATTATTGTTCACTCATTCATCCCTTACTTGAGGTTACCGGTATACCATCCATGTTCTCCTCCTGTCTTTTTTGGCTCATATTATTATTTTCATTAGTCACATATACTGTTGTATGGATTCCGGGTACGTTTTTCTTTATTGCCTGAAATCCTATTATATTATTAGCTAGCAAAACATGTTCTATTTGTTACTTGATTTTTATCTGAGTAGCTAGCTTCCATGATTTACCATTTTCTTCCGTGACCATATTTATTTTCTTCCATTATTTACTGCTTTTATTATTATTATGTGTCTAGTAGGCCCTCAAAGCCTACTGGGTACGGGTTTCCTCGGTAACTTGTACCCAAACTACACTTGACCACGTGCAGATTTGAGTACAGGTGGCCGATTGTGATTCACAGATCATTGTTCGTGCAGATTCTTTGATTTCAGAGATTCAGGGTGAGCTTGGCGTCCATCTTTTACTACTTCTCTTTATTGTTTCTTTTGATCTCCATGTATTTTCAGAGATATAGTTGTATTAGACTTTTTTTCCTTGTCATATACTTAGTGGTTTGTATTACACTAATACAGAATTTTTTGGCATGATTTTTGATTCTTTATACTCTTACTTTATTCATTCATATATTCTTTATTAAACTGTTGCTTTTTGAATTTGATATAGTAGTCATCCGCTTTGGCATCGGACTGCAGGGTTAGTTCTCCTACTGGTAGTATAGTAGGTGACAACACGATCCCAAAAATCAGGTCGTGATAAATTAGTATCAGACCCTAGGTTCGTTGATGACAACGTATAGAACCAATGTCTAGTAGAGTCCTATAGATCAGCACAGAGACGTCCATTGCTTATCTTTGGGAGTCTATGGTGGCATTTAGGAAATAACTTCTTCTCCTTGATTCTGATTCGTGCACTTCTTCCTTTGATGTTTCCTAGAAAACTTATTCGTTCATATTTATTCTTCGGTAGATGGTGCATTTGAAATTTTCAGCAAGAAAGGGAAAGTATTCCATACCAGTAGCAAGGACTCCGAAGAAGGGCCGAGACTGGGAACGAGACAGTGGTTGAGGACGCTCTAGGGTCATTGCAATAGCTAGAGCCCAGGATGTGAGTAGAGGGTCAGTTCTGGCCACAGATCAGTGACTGTCGGATATTTCGTTACAACATCTAATGGACTTGGCATCAGCTTTGGTACCAATTAAATTTTCATCCACATCAGTTCTGCAGAGATTGTTGCTTTAGATTTCAGGCATAGACAAGGGACGAGAACTAGTAGAAGTACCTACCGGTATGGGTAATGATCTGCCGAGGCAGAAAGAGTTTAGGAGTCTACAGTAGGGTCAGATGTCCATCGTTGAGTATGAGGTTCATTGTTATAAGATGGTTGGGCGTACTGCCATAGTTTTCCCTACTAATCGAGATAGAGCACAAAGAATTGCGGATGATTTGAATTTTCCTCTTTGTCTAGTGGTGGAGTCTTTGATAATAGCAGGCCATTCTTTTGGTCAGGTGTTGGCCATACGAAGTTTATGGAAGGATTGTGCCGGGAGGCCTATGGAGTGAGTAGTTGTGGTGTTGGATATTCCAGTCAGGGTGTCCAATCGGGTGCTGATGTAGTTATTGTAAGAGTAACCTATCAGGACTGTGTTTTGAGTGCGTCATCGTGGGTCATTACCATATCTTGCCCCCAATGGGGTAGTCTTCAACCTGCTTTGCATCTTGTTCAGTCAGATGGTGTTAGTGATATCTTCTCAGGGGATTCGTCTCAGCCAGTGTGTTCTGTAGCTCAGATCTTTATCACCACCAATTCAAGTGGCATCACCGGTAATTCAGACCATACCACAGGTTTCAATTGAGGTTTAAGCAGATGTTAGGGTTCGAAATTCGAAGCAGATTGTAGGTAGTATTCTTCCTGTGACTCTAAGCTGGGATAACCATGTTAGTAGGCCAAGAGTATTTTGTCGACTTAAACAATTAGGGTTGTGCTTCAAATGTGTACATCCTTTCCATATTTCTAGGGATTGTCCCCATGAATTGAGGTACGCTGAGTGTGGAAAAGTGGGTCACTATTATAGAGAGTGCCCACAACGAGGGGTGATTAAGTCTTCCACTCAGGTTGCTCTTGAGTCAGTATTTTCTTTAGTTAGAGGTGTTCATGAGGGAGGGGCGGATGCCCCAAGTAATGCTCAGCATGATAAGACAAGAATTTTGGGTTGGTATCTAGTTAATCATGGACAGGTTACGCATGTTGTTTTCTTGACTACAACAGAGGCAGAGGCGACGATCTCAGGTTTCAGTTTTCATTATTGTTATCCAGTTTGGCTTTTATTAAATTGATTTTGGTAACCCTTTGGTCATATTAGTTCTTTATCCTTGGTGATTCTTGCTACTTATATGTTTATGTTATTCGCCGGTATGAGCTAACAGTGGCTAATACGCCATGAATTGATACCTATATCTTATCGCTTTATAACTTAATTCTTTTAGTAGTGGATTTCGATGCTAGACCCGATTGGGTAGCTAACTGAGAGGATTGAGCTTTGCTATAGCATGTTGATGCTAGGAATGGTTTTGTTTCATTGAGGAGGTTCATTGATAAATGAGTTGTTTCATGGGTAGTAGTATCATATCTCCTGATATGGGTAGGTTACCCTTGTTCTCTATACAGACTCCGCACTCGTGCCAAGTTTGCGGTCTTGGCCATGCCGATCAGATCCTTGGCCACATGGAGAGCTTTATGGTAGCCATTGAGATTCATGTTCTAGTATCCCCATGACACTAGACATAGCTTGTATTCATTCGCGACATTAGAATAGGTCTTTCTAGTTGTTTAGTATCTGTATTGTATTATAGTGGTTTCTTTAATTGACCCACATAACCACCCACCTAAGCATGAGTTGTTTTCGATTGTTGATCTTGAGTTACATCTTGATTATTTGCCTATACTTATTGATAATTGTATCAATTTTAGTCATGTTTCCTTGGTTTTGGAGAGTTTTGTATTAGCAGTATTGATGCACAATTTTAATGAATAATGTGTCCGTGCGTTCTTATTGCAATCGGTTTTTTCCTTAGTAGTGGATGGAGAGTATGGTTCCTGAGTTATATTATTCGGTGATATAAAGGGTTTATGGTATATTTTGTATTAAACCCGATTGGTGCAAGTTTACAGAGTGTTTTAGCTTTACGGGTTATGGATGGGAGTCCTTAATAAGTACAAAATCAGGATGTGTCGATTTGATCATACTAGTATGGTTGTGTAGTCCTGCAATAGTGTGATGTTTGTGGCTGATTCTAGTATTTGCAGGAGACTGGGGTTGCCTTATGATTTATGGGATTATTATATTGTGGTGCTGGCGCGTTGTCTTTGGGAACATTTGGATAGGGAGTTCTTCTACTTAATATATCATTTTTTGCTTATCCTGGGTAAGTTTTCCTCGGGGGAAGTTGGTTTTACACTACATGCCTGGTGTAACTACATTGATTTATGAGGGTTCATTCTAGGTTTTGTTTTGTGGTTATACGTTGGTGGTAGCCGGTTGTGTTGGATTGACTAAGGTAAATTGAATCAAGTGCGGTTAAAGGTGCATCAGGAATTGGTTATGTTTTAATGTGGTTTGTTGGATATTTTTATTAGTACAGACCGACTGTACGTGATTTATGAGTTAGCCTAGTGTGGATAAAAAAGATGGTTTGGTATATTGTACTTCTAGGTGGCAATATGCAAGGTGTGTCATTCAGTGTTCGTTGAAGTTGGTTTCTACTAATTCATTATGATTTCATTTTTCATTGAGTAGGGATGTCGTCACAGTTTCTTGACAGTCAGGATTGGTGAGATGGTTCTTTAAATTAAGTAAGACTGTGTTACAATATATACATATGGTGTTCCAAGGGCGGGTTCGCGCATTGTGTTAAAACCCGGGTTGTGGTTGAGATTGATGGCAAAGGTTCTGGGTTAATTGTTAGCCTTGGCTACAGGTGTGTCTCAGTATAGACTAGGAAGGTAGGTAGTGTTTGAGTTTCATTGGGTTGTGATGGGTATTATTTCTAGGTAATGGATTGGGGAGTTTCTTTCCAGCTACTTGGTATGCCGGAGTTGCAATCAGTTGGTAGGTTCACAGATTTGTATTCGAAGAATTGATACGAGAAAGAATTATTGTGAACTCTACCCCTGTTGTATGTGTAATTCAAGTTTAGCCGTGGTTTGGCAGATTTTTATTACATGTTGAGACTTGGAAGAGTAGTTTTTGTGGTGGGAGTTGTTGCTTATCTGTAACGAGTGCTAGTAGTTAGGTTTCATTGCTTCGAGGGTTATCTTGTTGGTTTGGCTTAATGTTTTCGCTCCATCAGGGTGTTTTCCTCATAGTGTGAGTATGGAGTTGTTGTCTCTTGTGAGAATTGGTTTGGTGATACTGGGTTTCAGCTATTATGACACCGTGGAGAGTTGGAATCTCACTAGGTATGGCAGCATAGTGGGTGTTTCTTAGGTGTTCAGTAGGTGCTGTTTGAGTTGGTTTATGAGAGCGTAAATCTTCAATAGTGTCACTTTGAGGTGTCGTGACTAGTCTGATTATTGGGATTGATGAGAAGTTGGAGGATAGTTTGTACTCGGGAACCTATAGAGTGGGTCCGTTATTCAGTCTTCATGTGAAGATTCTCATATCTTCATCTCCCCACAGTGTGACGATGTATTTTTGGTCAATGTTGTGGTGTTTGTCAGAGTAGTGATTGATTTCGGCCTTGGCTTTTGTTTTAAGAAGGTTTTGATCCTCTCAGGGAATTTTGGTTGAAAGTATAAGTATTTGATCTTCAGTGGGATTGTGGGTAAACTTGTAGCGTGGTCTATGGTTGGTGGAGCCATCGTGGAGAGCTAGACTAAAGTTTTGCCTCCTTCGTTGGAAACTCTCTTCACGCATCACCACTTAGTTTTGACTTTCAAGGATGAAATTTCCTTTAGTAGTTGATGTTGTAATGATCCTCATGGTCATTTAAGAGAAATACGTGACATTTTACATTTTAAAGCATTTCAGTAGTTGCCCAGTCATTTGTGACTTGCTAGGACCGGTAGTTCGATTCCCTAGAGGCTTGGTTGAGAAATATCTCAAATTGACTGTTTATGAACCTAAAACTAAGTACTAGTTGACCAAAGTCAACTTTCCCTCAAGACGAGCTCGAAATTAAATTTTGATTGTTCCCTTAACTCCGGAATGCTAAACAAAGTCAAGATTGACATTAAGTTGGTGTTTCAGAGTTTCCATTTGCAATTTATGCCAATTTGTGGTTTTTAGTTAAGTTTAAGGCCTGAGTTAGAGCTTGAGTGGTATTTAGTTTATTTGCATAAATTGGACTCCGAAGGCATTTAGAGTGGTGATTCAGAGCATTTTATTCCTTTTGATTCTGCTGTCAAAAGAAACCAACAATTGGTTCAGGTGATTTGTTCTTCGCTATTGCGAAGATTCTTCACGTGATTGCGATTCAGCCACTCTACGTGATCACGAAGCTTCTTCATGCGATCATGATGTCCTATTTTCTGTACCCTACATGATTGCCACTTTTTATGACATGATTGCAATGAAGAAAAATCCTTGTAGTTTTTATAAAATCCCTGTACGACTCCCAATTTTTTATTTCAGCAAAATCTCTAAGTTTTAACCCAATCCTGTGTAAAAATCTTCTTCCAAACATCAATTCAAGGCTGAGAAAAATTCTGAAGTGTTGCCCTTTAATTCCTACGCATTTTAGGTAAGTTTCTTCTTCGTTTTAATTCTTAAAATTCTTATTTTTCCTCCATTAATGGATCCAATTGATGAAGTTGATGAACTTATGTCATATCCTTATATTTTTACGTAATTCTTCTTTCCTTGAGTATACTTTGCTGAGTAGTATCGTTGATTCATCAAATTCTAATGTGTAATCCTATAAAGATTTTATCTTTGACCTCTTTATAGTCAAATCTATCTGGGATGTTTTGGAGCTCTTCCCGTAGTTGAACTGTGCTCACTTTTTTAACACAGGTTTCTGGTAACGTTGGGAACCCCGTGATAATGTTTATTTTTAGTTTCGACGAGTGGGTCCTCAATCTCGTTTTAGGCTGGATTTTAGGCTAAGTCTGGAACTTAGCATAGTTTGTGTCGTTAGACTCGTATTGACATATGAAATACTTTTACGCAAGTTTTCAGAGCATTTGGAGATCATTTGATATCACTTGGAGATCATTTAATTTTCTTTCTTTTTTTTTCTTTTCTTGTTCAATAATTTTTTTTTTCATATCACATTCTCTCAAAGAGGGCCTTTTCACCACAAAAACTTCCATTGGTCACCTTTTACACTTGACTATCCCTTTCTTTAGATTCAATAATGAAAACTCAGTCTATGCTATAGTGCTAAAGGAAGCAGGGTGCAAAATCCAGGGATTCAACAAAAGGATTAAGGCAAAAATACTGCTACCAAAGAATAGGCTACACTCTCAAAAGGGCTAACTAGTGATACCCGCTAAAATTTACCATCATATCAATGAAGGCCTATATCATCTTCTAATTAGAGAAATGTTTTTATTTCTCTTCAATAACATGCATTGCAAGTTCTAGACTAAGATGCAGAACATGGAATATGCGAGAATCCTCACCTCACTTGGCACAAGTCTCACTCAAGAAGGATCAATTCTACTTCTAATATAGAAAGAGTCATCACAAACTATAAAATCAGAAAATGTATGTACAAAGTCATATCCATGGCCTAGGTGTTAGAAAATCCATCACTTAATTTAGCACAGGAATGTATTAATCAAGCTCAGGCCTAACTTAATTGTATCAAACAAGTCAATTGGTACTTATTTTCTCCCCAAAAAAATAGAAACTAAACTACTTCTATAATAGAAAAATATTCCAAAAAAAGAAGAAAAATTTAAAAATATTCGGTTCAAAGGGTCCTCCCTCGGAAAAGAACCAAAAAGAAAAACTAAAAAATAAAATAAAACTCATATAACATACTTCACCCTAAAAAATAACATAGGAAGATATCCCACCCCACACTTAAAATCATGCTTTGTCCTCAAAGCAATAAAAAATATAAAACAAGGGATGGAAATACTCCCTAAGGCCAAAGGCCGACGCATTAGAAACTCATGGCATGAGATACTCAGACTTCTCTCATTTATGGTTCTTCATGTGGGCACCCCACACTTATTTCCAACCATCTAGCTAACTTTTGCAATCTTCCCATGTCCTTATCTTAAGTACGGGAACTCAAAATTCCCCTAACCTGCAAGAAACACAAAACAACACAAAAAACAAAGGTGATACTTTTTTTAAAAAATATAAAATAAAATAAAAAAACTACGTTACTAGTTGGGTTGTGGGAAAAACGGTTTAAGGAATTAATGGGAAGTGAATTGGGTCGAGCTTTGGGTAATTTTTCATGAAATACCCGACCCAGCTGTTAAACAAAAATCGATCACGATAAGCATCACGACGTGATGCTTATCGTGATGGGAAATTTTGCTTAACAGTGTTCCATCACGATAAGCATCATGTCATGATGCTTATCGTAATGGAATTCCAGTGATCGATCAGGATAGGCATCACGTCGTGATGCTTATCGTGATCGATCATTCAACTTATAGTTTAAGTGAAAATCAATCTCCATTACGTACCTTAATGCCGGTATGTTGTGTGGTCCATTACACTTTGAAAAAAAATACTAAAAACACAATAAAAATGTTACAAAAACAAAAAGTGATACTATATATAAAAATGAACTAAAATAGAAAACCTCTGCTACTAGTTGGGTGTGCTCCCAACAAGTTCCTTATTTAACGTCGTGGCACAACCCTTCAACTTTTTCCTCCACCTCAAACTTATAAATTTTACCCCTAAATTTTTTTGCATTTTCCTTTCATGCTCAAGGGGCTTAAGTAGAAAGATCAAGGAACCAAGCAATGAATGTCGCATTTTTTAATTCTTGATCCTTAAGTGAGGAATGTATTTTTCTGATTCAGGCACAAAAAATTTTAAGAATATAGATGTAGTGTTCCTCCTCCTCAAATTCTTCTATAGGCTCAGATAGTTCAATTAATTTCTCACATCTAAACATAATGTAGAAAAATTATAGGAATGAGGTCTAATGTGCCCAAACTCAAGAATTGTATTATTATGTACATCCTCACATAATTTTTGTGTACTCTCCTAAATAATGACAACTTCACGAAAATTATGATCAAGTAATAGCCCTTCCCGTTTTACCTCCTCAACTTGGCATATAAGTAACATTAAAGCCTCACACAACTTGTAGCTAAATTTGTGAGCGTCAAACACATCTGCCTTAGCACTCAATTCATCTTTTAAGTTGTGAATATCTAAGCCAAACCAGTCAACCTCATGAAGGATATTCACTTGTCCTTTTATCAAGTGTGTTATTGCATGCTCCATGATCCATGCTCCTATAGAGATCCCCAAATTGATCTAATAATTTCCTGCATGAATCCATACTATAAAGAACACAAGAATC
>JBDJHY010261077.1:0-10504 GCA_039654485.1 Withania somnifera
ACAAGAAAAATTGGAAATCATTTTGTAGGAAAAGAAATCAAGAAACAGTGGCGAGAGGGAATCTGGAGTTGATTTTGTAAAGAAATTGCGAGACGAGAGCGTTGAGTCCCAATGAATGTAGCTCCATTATTCTTAATTTCACAACACAATGCTATTATATTGCACTTCAGTTATTTTATTAAAATAAAATATCAAAGAATTGAATTAAATCACGTCGAACTTGAAAAAAAGTCGAACTGAGCTCTTCGTGCATATTATTAAAATCTCAAAAGTCAAAAATCAAACAAAAATTCGAAAGAATCAAACCAATAACCCGCATGCCCCCTCCTACTTATAATCCATTTGGGGTATTCATTAGTAAAGTTTCTAGAAGTCAACTAAAGGAGTTTGACGTCACTGGTAAAGTAAGAACCATTCCTGGTGATGTTAATTTTCTCCGAAGAAAATTTCTTGGAAAAGGGTAGAGGAGTGTGATCCATATTCTCCGAAGATTAGAACATCTTTCCTTTCCTTTGATTAATGCTCTCCATTTGTATCCATCCAAATTTCACTATTTTCTATTGTGCTTGATCAGATATTTAGAGGCGAACTCAGTTTGTAGTTAATGGATTTAAACGTTTTAGCATATTAAAAATTATGAGTTCACGCAAAATCGAAAGATTACATCGGTCCATGTTTTTTCCTCTCTCTATATAAAAAGAAAAATAATATGAAGAACTTTGGTCAAGGAGTGATAGTCAATGGAGATTACATCCATCCAATGCAAGACAAAAATCTTAGAAATGAAAATGTTCCAAAACAACTGTCACATCTACAATGTGTCAATGTGCACCGCTGTAAATTGAAAAATAAATAAATTTAATCCTTTTTAATACAGAAAAGGGCCTAAAGTATTCCTTAGCTGTTCGAAAAGAGTTTAAAATATCCTTTGTTAACCTATTTAACCTAAAATGTTCTTGCAGCTAACTTATTGGGTTAATTATGCCTTTTTTTAATTGAATAAATATTAAATTAAAATAAATAGATTTATTAATGACTAGGATTTTTCTATTGGTTGATTTTTTATTTACATAAATTAGTCGGAAAAGGGCCTAAAATGTCCTTCTTATCCTATTGGACCAAAAATACCCTTGTTATTAATCTATTAGGACAATTATGCCCCTTTTTTAACGGAATTAATAGATAAATTCATTAATGACATGACATTTTTTTATTGGTTGATTTTTTATTTATATAAATTAATTAATATATTTAGTGAAACAGTCTAAATAATTTTTTTTAAACATTAAATATTTTTCTTACCACACCCCCTACCACCAACCTTAGCCCACCCCCTCACCCAACAATCCTTACCCAACCCCCTCCACCTCTAAAAGAAATTATTTTTACTTTTTTTTTAACAAAAAAAAATTCTTACACAACCCCATCACCTCTACCCCAACGTCCAGTCCACTGCCCCACACCCAACCTTACCCAATTCATTCACATAGAGTACGTTTTCAGCATCGTCTTCTCCAAAATTCTTATAAATCTCAATTTTCCTTCATCTTTAAAATCGTTCAATCTGAATGATTAAAAAAACATAATTGTCTTCTCAAAAGTTCTCGTCTTTCTTTTCCTTCGCCTTCTTCTCTATTAAACATATTGACATCTTTTTTTGTTTCTTCTTCTCAAAAAATTCAATCCCTTGAAAATTGTGGACGTTGATGTGAATGTGGAATGACTACAAGGCTTTTTACTACTAGTATAGTTGAAAATGGTGGACATCGATTCTAGAAATATTGTTGTCCCATGTCAAGTGTAGTAGTAGTAAAAATTCTTGCAATCAATCCACACATACATCGATGTCCACCATTTTCAAGTAAAAAGTATTGCAATTAATTCACTAAATAAATTAATTAATTTATATAAATAAAAAATCAATCATAGAAAAATGGCACATCAATAACAAATTTATTTAATTTAATTTAATATTCATTCCGTTTAAAAAAAGGCATGATTGGCCCAACACTTTAACTGCAAGGGTATCTTAGGTCCATTAGGTTAACAAATGGCATTTCAGACCCTTTTCAAATAGGTGAAGGACATTTTAAGTTCTTTTTCGATTTTACTAACAACTAGTGGTTTCATTCATGCATTGAAAAATGAAAATATCTTGCACAATAAATTGAGTGTTGGACTAAATTGATGTGGAAATTTCTTCTTGGTTGTCTTAAGAGTGCGCAAAATCAAATATTCTCATAATAGCTAATACTTAATCTTTGTACACCATGTAATTTTCCTAAAAAGATGCGACTAGCCTTCACCAAAGTGAATCCGCCATGGCAGAATGTTCGTCCCTTATACCCTGGGACATGAAACCTAGCGACCAAATATGGAATAATGAAGAATAAATTTGGGTATAAACCTAAAGGATTTGAAAACACCATTTGAAGTTTGATTTGAATTTTTTGATATGGGTATTTATAATTTGGTTAAGCTTGCTGATGTTGTGTTTTATTGAAAACGTCTTCATGAACTTGAATATCACGTTTGGAGGAATTTTCGAGACTATTTTATGTAGATGAGCTAATGTTCATATTGTAAGATCGAGTTAAGGATGGTTCATTATATATTACCATTTATGTAAGTGTGTGTATTTCATGTTTATCAGTGTATAACATTATGTATATCTTTTTATCTCCAATATATCTATATACATTCATGAAAATTTATTTTATGTATACTTTGATATACATGATATATTGTAATGGCCCTCAAGGCTGTTTTTGTAATTTCTGTGATTCTTCTATATTTATAGCGTCTTGGTAGCTGCCTCAAGTCATTTGTGACTCTTTGGGAATGATAGTTTGGTTTCCTAAAAAATTTATTGCTTGTCTTCTTTATATTTATAGGTTCCTCGAGAATTAATCAGATTAAAAGATCTTGAATCGCCTTTTCATTGATTTGATTGAGTCCAAATTATTGATTACATAAAGATTTCACTTATGAATAGTGGAAAGATGACTATGTTTCCATTCCGAGCCTCACTATAAAAATTGAGGTTGGTTGGGCTGAGAAGCATCGCGATTGCGGGGGCTAACATCCACTATTGCACGGACAAGTGGTTTAACCCATAGCGATTGCCGGGTGGCCCATGATCGTGGGGCACTACCAGACAACTTTATATAATTTCTATATTCATGATTTGATGAGCAAACTCAATTTTCTCTCAAATTTTCTAATCGTCCAAGATTAAATCAGTAATATTAAGGAGTTTAATTGAAGTTTTACTTTGTGGAATCATATTTTATTGGTTCTATGATCAATTCAAACGTGTAATTTCTTAATTTCTCTTTAGTTATGAAGTTTTCAATATTAAATAAACTTTTCGGGCTTGTTTCTTTATCTTCTACCATTAGTTTGAGCCTTATTTTATACCATATAATGTATGAGTTGTGCTCCACTTGTTGGTATAAATAATTTATTTTTTTGAGCTATGAGGGTTTATGGACCCATTTTTAGTTTGAATTCTGACCCTACTATTATGTAGCAATATGGGTCTTATTTTACTCGTCTCGACTCGTGGATTATGTTTTTGCTAGTTTTGTGATGTGCCAAGCTCATTCATAATTCTCAGATTCTTCCAGTGCGACATTTGAGGTTTTCACCTTCACCAGATAGGCTGTGGTCTACTTTCTTCAGAGTCGGTATTAATATGGTATATGTATTGTAAAGTACTAGCTTGAGGATGGGATTACTAGTAAGAGCCCGTTATGTCTCTTCTTCTATCTTATGTCTTAATAAGATGATTTATAGCTTAGTTACTTACCCTGTGGTTATGTTTCACTACCTTTAAATTCGACATCGACTCTGGAACATAGTATGGTTAGGTGAAGAGTATAACCTTTGGATTGTATTATTTATATGTCAACTCTGGAACATAGTGAGGTTGGGAAGGGAATTATACTAGTAGTTAGATCTTAATAGCTATCCCTTGGTTTATGATGGTGGCTTTAAAGCCGATCTAGGTAGGCTGATTATTATGTGTTCCACATGAGGTGTTGCGTATGATAGGTATGTGTGTAGTTACATGGTTGTAGATAATCAGACATGGTTTTGCTGGATACTTAGCATCCCTATGTGATGATATTGTAACCTAACCTATTGCGATCCTGGGAGTGAGTTGTATTGGCCTGAGCTGTGATAGCTTAATGTTTCGCTGCATAGGTGTGTACTTAGCCCTCTGGGAAGTTGTGGCACCTTTAATGCAATTACTTATGGCTCAAGACTGTAGTTGGACTAGGAGAGGGTGAACCTTTTAGCTAAAGCCTGACATTCATTCTGTGGATTCTAATTAATAGTCTTAGACCAGTTCCATCTATTGATTGGTTCCGTGTTGAGTGTATAATTCATACTTTCAAAGGTAATTTGATTTTAACAGAGTAATAACTAGAAACTAATTTCTTATATATGTTATCTGTATCCAGGACTTTGGTAGCAGTGTGGAGCTATTTTCTCACACTATGAAATCCTACTTTCTCATCGTCACTGTGGTTCCTGGATATTTCCGACGAGGCATAAGTTGGATTATATTGAGATTTAATTTGCCTTTATGTACAAACTTTAGGTTTTCCACTGAGATATGATATGCGGGCTAAGCCCGAGTTTTTGCATTTCTACCTTTATAACTATGGCACCAGATGGCCTTTTTACGAGGATTTTGTACATGGAATCAAATCCCTCCATGGAGCCTCGAACCTGGGTCGCTATGCATGGAGTATGTTTTGTGGACAGGGGAGGGGTATATTGGAGTAGGAGGGGTAAGTATACAGGGAAGCTTCTATGAGTACGCTCTTGAAAGAGTCTTTGTACCAAGAAGGATGCGTATAAGCACCATTATTTTTCATCACCCCTTCACATGTCTTCCTATGAGTTTGGTTGCACTCCTCGAAGCTTAAGGGGGAAGTCTTGTTAGGTTACTTATGTGTTGATTTGTTGGTTTATATATAAGCTTTGTGGCTTCTGTTCTTTATCGATGATTACTTTCCTTGCCTTAGTTACTATTGCATTTAGTGGTTTCATTTCCTGTGTTTCTCTTTCTCTTATTGGTCCTTCCTTATGTTGGTAAAGTTTGAGCTCCAGATATGCATTGCGTTTGTTCATGATTTGCTTATGGAACAGGCTTTCTATGCTATACCTTATGGTTGACTTTTCTTCATACTTGTTAGGTGAGGCTGCACACATTGATAGACGGTCCTTCACCACTCTTACTAGTTATTACTGCAGTTATACCCTTTTCTATTACTCATTACGTGATGTTGCCCTATATGCTTATGATTGCTGTTTACCTTACTTTTTCTTGGCCGTCCTATGATGCTTACTGGGTACTCGCCACACTTATGCATTTTTTCTTCATGTAGGCCTTAGCATGATCATTAGAGTGGACGCAATCGTGCGAGCTAGTCAGTTTGGGTTCATGTTAGCCGATCTTCTTTCTGTCTTTATAACTGTTATTGTTGGATTCTGGATAGTTATTCTATAGTTTTTTTCCCTATTGTGGGTTGTATTTTGTACTATTCTTTATATTGATGCTCGACATCCAAGACACCGGGTTCTAGGGGATTTACCTTCTATTATGTATTTTGTTTCTCCTCTCTCTTATTTTCTTCTTCCCTTTTACTTTTCTTTTGGCACTTGATACTAGCTCATCACTACTATAGTTTTTCTCGGGTTAGGCTTATTTATAGGTGGGATATAGACGCTATTATAACTTGGATTTCTGGGTCGTGATAGAGTGGTATAGGAGCTCTAGGTTCACCAGTGTCTCTGAATGTAGAGGAAAGTGTTTGGCAGAGTATCATAGATCAGTACGTAGATATCTGTATGGTATTATCAGAAGGCTACTGATGAGTGGTCAAAATACCACTTATTACATCTAAATGCATAGTTAAATTGCGTGTTATTGTCATCATTATGTCCATTTCTAACGTTATTTTGGTGAGTATTGTAGGTAAACATATATATTTTGGAATGACCAAGCAAACGAAGATAAAACACTGAATTAGAAGAAATAAAATGTCTTCAAGGAAGTTGAAAAGGGACGAAAGATAAAACGAGAACACTGGAGAAGACGCCGGACCGCTGCCCAAGGGCACAACACCACCACTACACATTTGGGGTGAAGATTTGGATGACACCATTGATGTATTTTTACCCATTTCTTCTCCTCTTGCTTTGTATTGAATATTTGTAGTGTGTAGTTGGTCTTTCTTGTATAAATATTGAATATAGAGATATTTCCATATTTATTATAGATTGTTCGGTTCTAGTTTTATCTATTGCTTTTATACAAATTATTTACTTATTGATTCGTATTGGGTTTGATAGATCTAAATCATTGTGAGTATAGTGTATGCCAAGGGGAGTAGCTAACCCTAGGTAATGTCCATTTATCCCCTCTTGACTTGAGAAAGCTAGATAGGATTGGAAACTTTGATTTAGCATTAAATGAATGTTTGCTTCATTAATAGATTTAAACTAGAGATAGTAAGAAACCTATTGTAGCCAAATTGAGTTGTTGTTCATGCTCTTTAGCTTGATTCGAGAGAACAAGTGAAGGAAGGTGGCTAGCATTCGAGAGAAGCTAGTGATATACTCTAATTAGCATTCGAGAGGAGCTAATTGGGACTCAAAGGCTAATCTTTAAACCCATGTTAATCAATTTAGTATTTAGATTATTATAATGGATCATTGCTAGAACTAACCACCCTAGTTGTCTGTCGTTGACTTGGTTTGTGAAGCATTTGGTCAAATCTTTATTTATATTTTATTTGTAGATTAGTGACACCTTTCTTATAATTACAAACCCCCCCATTCCGTGTTACACCATTCAAGTCTGAATAATTGTGCTTTGCCTTTTCGT
This sequence comes from Withania somnifera, assembly GCA_039654485.1. Classification (NCBI taxonomy): domain Eukaryota; kingdom Viridiplantae; phylum Streptophyta; class Magnoliopsida; order Solanales; family Solanaceae; genus Withania; species Withania somnifera. The sequence continues at coordinate 6,905 of JBDJHY010261077.1, forward strand.
TCATACTCGATGACCTCTACATAGTTCCCTGTGGATTTTACCCCGACTCACAAGTTGGGTAAATATATTTTGACAATGACCGCGTACACATTTTGATTGGTTTCAAAGGTGTGATTGAGCGTTATTAGGTGTACGCCCAGTAGCAGTAGCTAACAGTTAGTGTTTCTTTCTACTGATAAATGGAAAGTAAAAAGGGGGTTTATGTGTACAAAAGTGTTCATTGTTGATGCTTGTGATTATAGAATGATTCAAGTGTTTTATTAACCCAGGTTCGTGTTCTCCAGGGTTCAACAAACCTTTAGACTGTAAACTTATACGGTTATGTGATCTTTCCTGAACGTAGAGTTACGTATAAGTCCAATGCTATTTACGTAAGTGCTTCTCAACCTTTAATCCTAAATAAATATCTTTTACACCGGGTTAGGGCTATCAAGAAGTGTGTTATGCTTATCGTGGTAACACAAGATGAATACTTTTTGTACAACAGCAACCATTAGATGGGGGTTAATGCCCCAAATTTCTTAGCATAATCTCAACTACTAGTTTTAACCACAGGGTTAGTGCTAGTTAAACATAGGCATGTTCTAGTGTTTGCAACCACTAAAAGTCATTTATTACATAGAGATTATATTCATACGTTGGAATAGATGCAATAACCATATATAGATTACAATCCTAATGCAGTTTAACCCATGGTTCTCACAAAATTTGGGTTGGGGTTTTATCCCTTCATTGATTTCAAGCATAAAATAACGAAACTGTAAATCAGTGGATAAGATACCACAGAGTTAGACTTCCAATTATTTGTAGAATGATGATCAAGGAATTACACACTTATGTTCTTGAATGAATATGGGTATCAAAACCCTAAATTCACAAGTATTAAGTCTCCCTTCAAAAGTCTATCAAAAATCCTTCAGTAAAACTCTCTTCAAAACTACATTAATTCTGCAATTTATAGAGTATGGGTGTAAATGCAATATCAGAAACTTGGACTGGGCCTCGCTTCAGCTTGGGAAAAACCTCAGACGAAAGGCCTGGTGATAGATAGACCATCAGGTCTTCCGTCTGTCATCTCTCCTATACAATGAATTTAACATCAATCAAAAGCATTGGGCGAACCCTCTCTAAATATACAGAACGTCTGGTTGAGCTAAAGGTGTAAACCAGGCCGGTCCGGTCCCGTCCGGACCATTTGGTTGTTGGACCAGCCGGGCTCTGATCCGGTCTGGGCTCCTCTCAATCAAGGCTGGGTCATTTTGGGTCGATCGAATCCAGTCCAAAATGCTTGATCTGGACCAGCCCAACCCACTTGAGCAGTGTCCAGTCCAACCCATTATGAATAGTGATTTTGTTTTATAAAAAATAAAATTAAACGCGTTTAATTAATACAAAATATATATGTATATAGTTTAAATTTAAAATTAGTATGAATATACAAGAGTTATTAATAATATTTACATATAAAAATAAAAACTAACTAGTAACGATAAATACTAAATATGCTAAGTTACTAATGATATATATGAAATATACTAGAGGTATGTACTATAATATAATTATATTTATATATTATATATACAAAATATATGCACATACTAAGAATATATATATATACACACACACACACACTATATTAAAGATATATTAAACATTTAAACATATAAAAGATACATTCTAATAAATAACGATATAACAAAGGTATGTACTATATTTTAATAATATATTTTATATATTAAATATATATTAGATATATTAACAATATATACTATATATTGAAGATATATTATACATATTAACTATTAACAATAATACTAACGATATATACTATATACTAACGATATCGACATATATATACTATATATTAAAGATATATTAGATATATTAGACATATCTATAGTTGTATACTATATATTAAAGACAAATTAACAATATATACTAACAATAACAACATATATATACTATATATTAAAGATATATTAGACATATTAACAATATACTACATATATATAGCTATAAACTGTATGTTAAAAGACATATTAACAATATATACTAACGATATATAATATATACTAACGATATCGACATATACATACTATATATTAAAGGTATATTAGACATATTAACATTATACTACACATTTATAGCTTTATACTAGATACTATATATTAAAGACATTAACAATATATACAATATACTAACAATATCTACATATATACAATACATATTAAAGATATATCTTTGTAATTTGTATCATGATTCAATAAAAATTTCTCGAGTTCTTCTAATTTGTAACTTCACTGAAATCGGAATAGTTCCTATACTACTACATTAGTATGAAATCGAATCGTGTTGAAATATTTCTTATTTCTTGTCGATTCCTGTTTAGACATATTAATACTATACTACATATACATAGTTATATAATATATATTAAGACATATATTATACTAACGATATATACTATATACTAACGACATCGACATAGACATACTATATATTAAGATATATTAGACATATTAACAATATGCTACATAAATATAGTATATATTATAGATATATTAGACATATTAACAACGAATTATCATGAAACGAATTATGATTTGGACATCGAATTGAAAAAAATGTTATTTGAATGGACTAGAAGTGTTTTTTTTGGAAAATTGGTTGGGGTTGTTTGGGATGACTAGATCTAGAAAAAATACGTGAAATCAAATAAATAAATCGTCTAAAACGGACATCCGAGCGCAAAGTCATGACCATTTGAAGTTTCACCAATTTACAACTAGTTTTTTCCCTTAACTTAAATATATATTATATACTAACAATATATTTATAAACTAACGATATATACTAAACATACTAACAATATATACTATATACTAATGGCATCTACTAAAGATATATACTGTATATACAAGATATTTATACTATATATATAAGATATATACTATATATAAAAGATATATATACAACATATTAAAAAAATATAATTTTTTTAAAAAAATGGGCCGGTTCGGTCCGGGCCATTTTGGCCAAACCAGACGGCCCGGAATTGTACCGAGCCATCCGCGCCGGTCCGATCAAAATGGGCTGATTTTCCGGGTTGACCCGGACCGGCTGACATATAGCCCGGACAGTGCATACATAGGCAATCTCTCTAGCAAGTGTACTACAGATTTTTCTATATACTCAAATATATTCTAGTTTCGCTTAAGCCATATTGTATGTACAACTTCAGTATAAACTAGTCGGAAAATTTCAGTAGCTCTACTTCTTCATTTCGCCTGTTTAAGGGCCCAGTGTAGATGTTGCTCCCAACTGATTGCTGCATAGGCAGTTTCTGTAGTCATACCATCAGTCTATTCCACAGTGAGTTACTAAATCCACAAAGTGCAAATGATCCCTTGTTTCCAACGGGCAGTGACAGAATATGCACTTACTCCACTTGTAAACCCCATCTCATCAGTCTACCACCTGTAAGTAGTTTTCGCTGCACTTTAAGCCACATAGTAAACACTGCCTTAGTCCTAGCCTCGCTGTTGAATATCATGCATTTAGATGGGACTCTATCAGCGTGCTCTACTAACTATAAATAGA
>JBDJHY010261088.1:0-10504 GCA_039654485.1 Withania somnifera
ATAAAGTTTGTTATAAATATATATAAAGTTTAAAAAATTTATCAAGTTTACTAAATTTATTAAAAAAAATTTAAAAAGTATAAATTGTTCATACAATAAATTATAAATAAAAAATATTAAATAAACTAAAAATTAAAAAAAATTTAATGTCATTCCGATACCATCCTGGTACCGTCCCGATATAGAACGGGACGGGACGGGAAGGGACTAAATGGGTGCTCCGTCCCGGTACGGAGCAAAGTGACATTTACTTTACGCAACTCATTATTATAGCTATGGTTCTAGAATCTATACTGAAAATAGGAGCAAGTAACAACCAAATTATTACAAGAAGGTTAAAGTAAACCCAACATCAAATATTTATCTTAAACTAAATCCAAGTGTCAAGATGGTGAAAGCTAAAACATAATCGATTTTATTCACAAGACATATTCAGAATGATTTCAAGTCATACGTGTGTAATAGGTGAAAGATGTGGTGAACTTGATTATGTAGATAGTATACTGTGAGTCACCCATTTATTTGATTTGTGGATATATTTTCTAGCAAAAATAACCAATACATCAACAAAAGTGCTATTTTCTATCCGCCATTTTTGCTCTTCAAGGATCCAACCTCCTTCAACCTAACGATTAGAGATCACAAGAAAAATGTTAAGAAGACTTACGCTAAAATAGAATAAATATACTATAGAAGGGTATGTAAATTAATAATCAGAACTCAATTAGATTCTACACCTTTCTGGCAGTGGTCCTCAAAGCGCTTGCATCACTTGTATAGTCTGAATCTTATCCAACAAGCTACAGAGACGCTTGCATCGACTCTGATAATTTCTGCTAGGGCAACGACACTTTACAGTTATTGATAAACCTAGACAACCAAACCCCTGAAACTAAAAATAAACAAATGCCTCAGAGAAGTTGAGAATGCTAGGAAAGATAATATTATCATGGTCTATAAGAATCACCTATGCCTCCATACATGTGCAAAGCATCAAGTTTCAAAATGACTTCAAATGGACTCTGCTTTCTCAATGCAACACAATTAAATGAAGAAAGGATAAGTATCAAATACTTACCTTTTTCTTAGAAAATTGAGTTTATTAGGAGAAATATGAATATGTCTTTGTTTTTATTAACTATATCTGCAACTAATATAACCATAACGTTGAAAATATTTAACACATCCAAGAACTACAGAGAACTAAGAATTACACGTGTCATTTTAGGACCAATTTCTTTTTTCATGCACTCTCTCACTTTCAGTATGATGACTCCTTATTTAGGAGTCAAGATATTATCAAGCTAAAAATAATTCGAAGCTGAAAATTTTACATTCAGTTAGTGAAATTTACCGCATCATAAATTGATCTTTTCGAACATTTCCAAGGAAATAGAGCTGCTCAGCTCAAATATCAACCACATCATGAAAAAGCTAATTTAGTCCTTAAGAAATGATGTTGACACAAAGTTTTGTGCCAAAAAGCAGTCTCAACAATAACATACGTTGGGATCTGGGAAGGGTTGATGCGGATCGATATACGAGGCGCACGAAACACAGGAAAGAAAGAAATAAAGAGAAAAAATATGCGAAAACTTACAAGAAACTCACCGGTTTATGAACAACAAGGGACTGGTTACCCTCACCTTTTAATTGAACCTTTGAATTCGATATAAATCCCAACATGCAATCTAGGAAATCAATATTGAATCCACAAAATGAAAATCCTTCGATTGAATGTTCAAAGAAGTTACGTTCGCAACTAAGGAAATCCACCCTCAATCACTCATTATGATTACATTAAATTACGCTAAGCTACGCTAGGCTATGAACTACGCTCTCAAATGAGTTTCAATGTTTAATCAGCAAAGTCTAAATAAAAATACTGTAAACTCTAATATTTATAGTTATTACAATTTTGCAATAATGACACTTTAGCCTCCACAGTCCCGTGTCTTCATAGCTGCCCCCAAAATTCTGGGAACTTCAATTAGGCCCCTCAAGCTCTGGAATCTTCACATCTTGCAACTCACAAGCTTCCCATAGGTTGAATATCCTTTGACATGGCTTGAAAAGGGATTCTCAAGCATCATTCTTTGCATGGTCACTTGCAATGCATGTAAATCTTTTGCCTGACTCCGTGTGAAAGGCCGGGACGGATAGGTGCTATCTGTGCTTGTATCATTGGTAGAGCATACTCAACCATACCCCTACCTCAGAAGTAGAAAAGTTGTTTTCAATAAACTCTGGCTCAAGAAAAATAAGTCTAAAAAGAAGTAATGTCAATACCAAGTATGGATAAATCTTACATATTACTAAGTCAACTATTCCATAATTACTCCAGAATTACAATATACAGAATTTTATTATTCTTTATAATCCATATCCATTAGTTTCACTTTCCATAGAGATCTCTCTCCTTAGAATCCTTTAGGTAATTACCTAAGACGGAGATGTAATTGTTCTACTACACCAAACATAAGACACAAATTTGAAATTACCACAATAAAAAGCAAAAATCGTAATAAAGGAGGAAACTAAGCAAACACCTAATTATTAATTATAGATAAATAAGGTGCTTAGCCTATTCATACATGCACTAAGAGAATCGAAGACTATTACTTTGAAAATTTATCGATCAATGTCATCATCTCACAAGCAAACAGTTCAATCACCCTTAAAATGAAGAGCGACAACAACAAATCTCAAAATGCAAGCAAAAAAGAAAAAAAAAAAAAACAAAGAGAGGAACAAAAAGAAGATTTGAGAAATTCAGAAGAGAAGCAAATCAGAAATTGAAAAACACAAGGAAAAGAGTTGATTAGGATAAAAATTGAGATAAAAAGTTAGCTAAATTAGAACACCCAGATGAAAAGTCTTCTTTGAATATTTGAGAAAAAAAAGAGTATCTGAAAAGTGAAGATGAAGAAGTGTCGATGTTGTTTCTTTGCCATAGAGTAAAAGAGATAAAGATGGATTACAACTATAACTGATTCTTGAGGCCGACTTCGAGCTGCAAGTAATGCATCTACTGGATGTATTCTCCTATCCTTTTCTCTCGACTATGCTTTCCTTCACTGTCTACATGTCATACATATCTAAAATGAGGTAAAGTTACTTTGTCACACAAAGAAAATTTTTAAGGTAATTTAGTTATAAGTTTGAATCTACGAAGGTTCGCGATTCTGGTAAAATTCATATCAAGATTTGATCTTTAACTCAAACTAGATACTCAAGAAAAGGTATAATGTATGTCTAGGATGATAAATAAAAATTACAAATAATAATACTAAAAGAAACTAAATCTATAGAGACATTATGCCAAGAAAGAAATAGAATAATAATTGATAAATTGTATGTATCTAATGTAATCTAAAAATAAATCTGAGTTTAAACTCAATATGAACGCTATGAACTCTACAACGCCATCTTGCATCATATCAATTTCACCTCAAAGCACACTCTGAAATGTTACACTAAACATAAGACACAAACTACCACAAGTGAAAGCAAAAACTGCAGTAGAGGAGGAAACTAAACAAATAACTAAATATTAATTATAGATAAATGAAGGTGTTTAGCCTATTCATACACCTCCTCTTAGTGAGTGAATAAATTGCATTAAAAGAATCGAAAACTGTTACCTTGACAAATTGTCGATCAATGTTGGCAAGTCAATTACCCTTGAAATGAAGAGCAAAAAGGCAAGTAAATATAAGAAACCAAAGAGAGGAAAAAAAGAAGAGAAGCAAACCAAAAATTGAAAAACACAACGGTGAAGAGGAAAAGATTGGATTGAGATAAAAACTTACGTAAAATTAAAACACCCAGATGAGAAGCCTTCCTTGAATATTTGAAAATAAAAGAATATCTGAAGAGTGAAGATGAAGGAAAGTCGATGTTATTTCTTGATCATACAACAAAAGAGAGATTATTCTGCAACTTTTACCATTGAGCAAAATAACTTTGGTCGTTCCATACCTCATCTTTCTATATAATAAAAATATAAAATAATATTCTATTTACGTATTAAATGTTAAAAAATAAAAATAAAAAATACTTATTTTTGAAAAACCAAGCTCACCAATCCTCCTTCAGCGGAAACGCCCATGATCTGACTTGAAATCTAATATAAATGCTCTAAATTACATGTGAACCTTATTTATGCAGAAGCAAAGCCAATAATTAGCACGATCTATTCTCCATACACTTCTCATATACCTATAAAACTTTATGATATATATATTAGATTAAATAAGTTATTTTAATTTAAAGTAAAGATACATATTATTTTTTTATTTTTAATTTATTTAGTTTGATTTAAAATAGAAAAGTTAAATTAACTAATATAAACAATTATTGGTTGAACGAAATTTGAATAAAACGGGCCTGTCTGTACCACACTTAATCCTCCCCATACCCAACAAAACCAAATAAATCAAAACATAACGTTCCCAATCTGTCCTTCTATTTATTTTTTTTTAACTATTTCTTGTGGCTCAATTTATATAACTTATTTTTTTTAATTAATTAAAAAATTAATATATTTTTATATTTAATAATAATTTAATTTAAAAAATATTAATTTATAGTTAATAAAATAATTTATTTTAAATTATAAATTTAAAAAAAATCTTTTTTTTTAAACTCTACATGAAATCAAATTACTTCTTTTCATTTTAAACTCAGTATCAAATCAAAGCTCATATACGGTCTTTAATTTCGTTCTCCTCGAATTTAAGAGAATTTGCTGCATTTACATTCTTCTTCTCATGAAATAATAAATGTGCTCTCCAATACCAAACACCTTCACCAAAAGTAGCCATATTCCGGTGGAGGTACCGGAAAAGATCATTGCGGAAGAAGAGGAAAGAGAAGCTTGGCGGAGAGAAGAAACCCCGCCGAGGATTCATATTAACTAAGCTAATTTTTGGACGAGTTAAAGTGAAGTGCTTGATCAAGAAGGTGAAGTCTTTGGTGAAAGAAATAATGAGAGCTGGCTCAACAACAAAGCCTTATATTAGAAACATCTTTTGCTCTTCCTGTCATGGCATAAATCTAGATTTTTTTGTTGACATAACTGAATTTGATAACTGTATTTATATTTTCTATTTGACATACTAATTGAATTTCAATAAAAGAATATATTTTTTTCTACTTGATATATTTATATTTAAATTTCAATAAAATAATATAATACCAAGAAAACAAATTTAAGATGAAATGATAATATGAAAGAATTAAAATAATGGAACATTATTCTATAACTTGATTAGAAAATAAATATCGGCTGCTTCATACACTTATGCAGTGCTTGATATTCCAAGAAAAAAAGTTTGATCTAACACACTTTTGTTCTTATTTATTTTAGAAAATAACATTTACAAGAAAAAAATTATGTAGAAGGAACAATAAAAGTGAATAAAGGTGTGGACCTTTAGCGGTTTCTGCAATTTTCTGAATAGAAAATTAGGACATGGACATTTTCTTTGGGCTAACAGCCTCATGATCATTCGACATCAACAGTAATCGGGAATTAAGAGTCCAATTTGAACTTCTGTTCTCTTTCTTCATTGTATTTCATTAGGTGAATTTAGGTGGACATAGTTTTATTAGAGAAACACATAAACTTTTGAATAGTATTTGAATATTTTAAATGTAGAACATTATTAATAAGGAAAAACAATAAACAATAATTGAGAGACATTTTAAATGCAATATATTATACATACATAGACATGTTTTAATTTCAATACAGTAAACGTATTATAGTAATACATTTTGCAATATATTATACATATATAGACATGTTTTAATTTCAATACAGTAAACGTATTATAGTAATACATTTTACAATATATTATACATATATAGACATGTTTTAATTTCAATACATTAAACGTATTATAGTAATACATTTTGCAATATATAAACAATAATTGCAATACGTATCATACACATAAAATATGGCCTTTAATCCTTCTTTATCGAACATATTACTGTTTGATCATAATTGGTTCTAACCGAGCTATCTACAATTAAAATCACTAAAATATTTATGGAACCGTCCTTTAATTTTTTTGAAGTCTCATATGAGATTGTCTTGTCTATAGAGGCTACCAACTAGATGATACATTCTATTTCTCCTATGACCACTGAAAATATAGTTATCCTTAACCTCCCCCTTGGCATTTCCTTATGGAAATTATTCATAAACCCGTTCCCATGCAGCAATGAGTTTATATAAAATGGGGGAGGGCTGGAGTTTGATTGGAGAACAAGGGAGCAATATGGAGATTTTAGCTATTAAGGATAAAGGTAGGCTATAATTCAAACTGAAATAAAAATAGTATCATTTAGAGTAATAATATCTTTAAAAGACATTATTTTCATTTTTGTAATATTATAACATTTTAGCTTAGATAAATTCTCACAAGAGTTTGAATTATTTATTAATTTTTTTGCCATTACTGCTTCTTACAGCCCAATTTTTGTTTTCAGTTATCTTTAGCGGCCTATTTTGGGCTTTAGGAATCGTATTAAGTTGCAGCCCAACATGTAATGCAGGAGACAAAAGTCTAGCGGACCCATCATCGAACATGTAGTACTAATATGTAACACCAAATTCCTATCTTAACAAGTTATTAAAACCCAAAAGTTAGATAGTCTAAGGCTATATCTTAATTATTTAAAATACTTGGGGAAAAGTGAGAGTGAAAAAGTTAATTAAAGGTTCAGATAAGAGATTACAAAGCAATAGCATAATGAAAATAGTAAATTAATATATTTTCGGTCATAATTACAGAGTAATTAGAGTTATTGACGTTGCCGGTGACTTCACCTTCTTCTATGAGTCTTTTAAGCATTTAAACCTCACTTATATGGTATGGAGTTTTAGAGAAATTTTGTGCTTAGGGATCCATAGTCGTGGCTTCACTTCTATAATACTCTTCCATTAAAAATAGTTATTGGTGAGCAGTTTTTATCTGATATGGGTAGCCTTTTTCTATGGGTTATTTCAGATTGGGGAGTTACAATTGGTCTGAAAATGAGAACCATTTTCCACATGTTTTTTGAATGGGAATTAACATTCTCCTACTTGGTCCGAATACACAAATCCAAAGTATATTTTATAATGAATCATAATGCATGAATTATGGCTATAATTTCTCTAAGTATAGTAGTATCTTTCATGAATCATATTGTACTATGCCTCTAAACTTTAAGTCATATTTCTTAATGAATATATCCAACGTTTATTTTAGATCCACATCTTAGCGTATTTTTCAAAATAAAATTCAATATAAACACAGTTAAAATATACGAACTATCATATAAAATAGAATTCCAATAATATTTGTTGTTACAATAATTTTTTATAAAATGGACACAAGTTTCATATGACTATACTATCCTTAAATTTCTGAGGTGACATGTCTTTAGAAGGATCAACTAACATCATTTTACTGCTAACGTGGTCAATGATCATTTTTTAGAGTGCAAGTTTAGTGAAACGATGCCTGAGGATGATGTGGTAGTAACGCTTGATAGATAGGCCGTTCAGAGGAAAGATAGTTTCAAGTACCTTGGGTCTATGATCAAGGAAAATGGAGAGATTGAACAAGGGAATACCGATCCATTTCTACTTTTGCGCATGAGGATGTTACTCACTGTATTCATACAGGGTGGATGAAGTGGAGACTCGCTTTAGGAGTCTTATGTGATAAAGGGTGCCCACTAAACTTACAGGTAAGTTCTATAGGGTGGCGATTATACCTGCTATATCGTACGGAGTGGAGTGTTGTCCTGTGAAGAACTCACACATAAAAAAATAAAAGTGGCAGAAATAAGGATGTTTTGATGGATGTGTGGAGCCACTAAGAGTGATAGGATTAGGAATGAGATCATTCGTGACAATATAGGGTGAGTTCGGTGAAAGACAAGATGCGGAAAGTAAGGATGAGATGGTTCAGATATGTGATGAGGAGAGGCTCGGATGCTCTAGTGGCAAATGGGATAGGTTGGCGCTGGGTGGTTTCAAGCGAAGTAGAGGTACACCAAAGAAATATTGAAAAAAGGTGATTAGACATCACATAGTACAATTACAACTTACCGAGGACATGACCCTAGGTAGGAAGTTGTGGAAGATGAGAATTAGGGTGGTAGGTTAGTAGGTAGGAGTGAGTTCTTGCTAGTAAGGAGATGTGCGTTGTTTTAATTTTTCTACTGGTAGTAGTATAGTGGGTTGTATTGATGTTTGTTGTTCGGGTTTGATTGTTGTTGTCATGTTGTAGCGTTGTTTTGCTATGTATTGCCATTTAGTTACTATATATTATTTATTATTTTATTAGATTGTGATTTTTTTTGTGAGTCAGGTGTCTATCGAGAACGACCTCTCTACCTCACCTCTGACGTAGTGGTATGGATTACGTACACTCTATCCTCTCCAGACCCGTGGGAGTATATTGATTTGTTGTTGTTGATATTTGAAATTCACAAGCAAACATGTAGCATTGAGTCAAACCAAATAACTAACACCACTAATTACACGAAATTAGTATCACTATAATTAATTTCAGTTTGTTGTTAAGAAATAACTATTATTTATAAAATTTTATCACCGTAATAAATTTGTGGTTAAGTCATGTCATCATGAAAAATAACTATCACTATTATTATGCGAAATATTGCCAGAATTTTTAGTACTCAAAATACAAATGAAACTTATTTAATCTACAATATTTATTTTAAATAACCTTTTTCATGGCTAAAAGTAACTGTTGCTACAACGGATTTTAATATATGAAAAAATTAATAATTAGCTATAAAATTTTATTAAAAAAAATAATCTATGGATATATCATTTAAATATCATAATAATTTATTTAATTAAAGATAAAATTATTTTGATACAATATTTTATTTTAATAATTTATTGTGGCTAAAACATTATTATTACTATAAAAGTTTTAACAACAATCAGAGGGATCATGTTTGAAACCATATCATTTATTTTTGCGGTTAAGCAAAGATAACAATTAAAAGAAAATTTTACTTAGTTATTGACTGTATGGAAATATTTTACTTAAGCAAGGGGTTTGTTGATTCTAAGTCACTTTCTACATTAACTCATACCAGCAATTCTTACGGTGGAAAAAACTGCCCCTTCTTTTTCCTCAAATAAATCTTTGTACTTAATAAAGGATGCTGAACCAAAAGCTTTTTTCTTACCTTACTTTAATAAATATAGAAGAGATTCATATGATAAAAAAAAAGTACTTGAGATAAAAGACTAAATAAGAATAATTAATTTAAATTTCTAACCAATATTAGTTTAAAAGCGTGGAAGAAAGTAGCAAAATAAATAAAATAAATGGTATGGAGTACATGAATTATGCTCTCAAATTTTACCAATGTTATAAAAAATATGTACAATTAAGTCTTCAGGACATTAATTTTAGAATTTATATTTGATTGTAATTTAAATTTATTTTATTATTTTAATTCAGATAAATAAAATTTAGTGAAAATCTTAGAATGTGATGTAATTATTTTTTTTTATTAAAAATAATTTTTGTATCTTCATACACGTGACATTTTTTCTTAAGATGAAGAAAAAATGTAAATTTTAATCAAAATTTTATCATCGATAATACACCTTAATTTGAATATTTTAATCTAAAATTATTAAATAATATATTAATTAATTTTTAAAAATTAATCAAACTAGTTTTTAAAGAACAATAAATTAAAAATGAAAAGAGCAATTTTGAATTTAGACCCTGCGGCAACTAGTAATAATATAAGAGGCCAATTTTATACGTGCTGAACACAGTCTATAAGAGTCATCCCTCATTTGATAGTGACTAAACAAGTGTTCTTTGTTTTCTAAAATACTAACACGTGTTATATTACGAAGACGCGTCATTGAGGCTCTTGTTCCATCTTTGTTCTTTTCGTAAACAAGACAACTTCACCGCAATTTACTTCTGCTATAAATTGGACCGAGGAATCTCAGTCACATGTATGTTTTTTTTTATTACAGTTAATTAGAAGGGGTTCATTAATTCTGGAGAAATACTTCATATTAGTGAAATAATTTCTTAAAATATTGTCCAATATGTATTTAAGCTTTACAGAACAATAACTTGTGAATTCTTTGATTTTGAGTTTTAAGGTAAAATAGGTACTTATCCCATTTGAACAACCGCTATATTCTCCTTAATTCATTTTGCTCCCCATATATATCTCCTATTATCTTTATTCTATCCTATTCACTTCTAATAAAATGAATGATGGAGAATTATCATCACTCATAAAGAAATTGCCCAAAGCTCTTTTTGGGATAAAGTAGAACTTTGCCAATGGGAAGGTTTTTGGGTGGAGGCTGGTGTAGAGTACAGATACTTTAGCTCTGGCCCAATTTTATTGGGCCTGAAGAGAATAGACTCACTTTGGGCCTGAAAAGGATAGACCCGCTTTAGGAACAGCCATGCAGCCCATT
>JBDJHY010261108.1:0-10504 GCA_039654485.1 Withania somnifera
ATTTGGAGCTCGTCTTGAAGGAAAGTCTACTTTGGTCAATGAATACTTAATTTTAGGCTCTAAAATAGGGAATTTGAGATATTTCTTGATTGAGTCGCCAGGGATCCGAACTGTCGGTCCCAGCAAGTCATAAATAACTTGGGACAACTGCAAGACAATGTGTATTTATCATAAATGACCATAAGGGTCATTACACTATCTATGGCCAATTGGAAACCAATTGGACAACACGCCCTAATCATTCACAAGACCTCCGGTAGAACATAGACTATCGTATTGCTATATAAATAGTGGGGTCGAAATCCAAACTAAAAATGGTTTTGTAAGCCCTAATAGCTCAAAAAAAAAAAAAAAAATTTATACCAACAAGTAAAGCACAACTCATACATCATATGGTACAAAATAGGGCTCTACTTAGCATTAGGAATCAAAGATATAAGCCCAGAAAGTCTATGTAATATAGAAAACTTTATTACAATAGGAAAGACGAAGACTTACCTAGTAGAAATGATTGTAGAATCACCCAACGATTTTCAATGAATTGGAACTATGATATAGGCCTTAAAAAGTACTTAATTAAGCTTTGGCATGCAAGATAAATGGAGGGGGAAAATGAAAGTTATGGAAAAATTCATGTAGAAGGAACCTTTAAATCAGCCCAACCACAGCCAATTTATCAGCCAAAGTGGTCGATTTATTGGGCCTAGTCTATTTAACGGTCAAATGGTCGATTTATCGACCACAACATTTGATTTTAACAAGTTTACTAGAAAGTTTCAAAAATCACACGAAATGGAAATAGATTCTGATTTTAACACTCCATATATAAAATATTTTTGTAATTGAAATTCTAGACTCAAAGGAATCGATGAAAAGATGATTCAGAATTATATAAGCTAAGTAGGGACTAAGAAGCTATAATTATACAGAAATTAAACTATAAAACTATTAAGGAGCCAACCTACCGATCCCAGCAAGTCATAAATGATTTGGGAAAGTTACAAGAACGCAGAGAAACTGCGGGTCATGAAAATGGTTGCGAGGGCCATTCTAATACATCTCGAATCAAATTAGAAGTCTGAGGTCGAATCTCAATACTATTGTATCCACCAATCTGAGAAACAGTGGATAAAATAATAAAATAAAAAAAGAACTTCCTTTTTTTCTAGCTAATCTGTAATGTATACCATACAAAGCCTCGAATGGTGCTATCTGGATGCTAGAATGATAGTTGTTAATCTAGGAGAATTCTTGTAAAGACAAATGTTGATCCCATCTACCACAATAATAAAAATACAAGCCCGAACCATATCTTAAAGTACCTGGATGGTTCACTCAGACTACCTGTGTATCTTTGGGTGAAAAGTCATACTCAAAGCTACCCCTGTACCCATCTCATGATGCATGGTTATTAAAAACTGTGATGAAAACCGCATTCTTTTGTCTGATGTAATAGAAATTGGCACCTCGTGTAGTATGAAGAATCTCTCTAACATAAATACAACAAGTCTCTCGGCACCCCAAGAAGAAAAATTCGATAGAGAGTGAGCAGATTTGTTCAACCATTCTATGATGATCCCTGTATAATCATGACCCCAAAAAGTACGACAATTTACAAAAACAAAATCATTGATAAATATCTCCTACTCTCAGGAATAGGAATGGCTGCAACACACTACCTAGACTGTGGTGCTCGAACCTCACCTGTTGTCAGTTCAAGCATCGAGAAACAAAACCTGAATGGCACCATCTAATTACTACACTAGAAACTTTCGTCATATGAAGCTTTATCAAGGCCAAATTTCCAAGGTTGAGGAAACAAGCTCACAATATCCTAGGGTGTCCAACTAATCCGCTCGCACTGGTTGTCAGTCTTTGGATGAAAAATTAGTACCGTACTGTCCTCTATCTGTAGTAATAGAAACTAGGACCTCGCAATAGCAAAAGACACCTCAAACATAAGGGTAGTAAGACCCTCTACACATCTCTTATATCCCCAAATGTATGGAATATCTGGTATAATGGGCCTTACAAGGAATGGTCTGAATCAACTCATCAACTCTAGAACTATAAGAACTAATGCCTATCATAATGTACCATCAAAAACTAGCAAAACCTTGTAGGAGAGATAAAAAAGCTACAAGCTCCTTGGGTAAAATTGACTAACAACATCGCAAAACGCAATCTACACCAACTGACAAACCAAAAACATCAGGTATCACAAATGATGCTGACCTTTCCTACAAAGCCAATGCAACTCTTAGACTGGGACTAAACCCAAGGTAACTATTTGAGCCACGATCATCAAAATCAATCTATCATCCTGAAATCAATTAGCAATCAACCCGAAAAGACAATTGAACACAAGTAACGATCACCCCAAGGTACTCTATCATAATACCGCTCACTGATAGTAACCTCAAATCATGATTGTAAGCTCAGCTGCCGTCACTTCATAACAACACAATGTAATAAACCAAGCCATTACGTCATCCAAAATCCAAATACCCCAAGACTAGTGATTATCAAAACTTGAGAATAGAGATGAACTTCATCTTCTTGTAACTTTCTATAATTAAGCCCCCTAACTCAGAATCAGAAAGCCTCCCAACTTTCATACAAAGAACACAATCACAAAACTGGATCACAACCTAACATAAACCAATCTCTGGTCCAAACATAAGAAATCATAGAAGAACCCACACTAATATCCTTTCATGGGGATTAAGCTGCAAGCTCGCATTAACTGGACAAAAAATAAGTCACATAACAGAGTGTATGAAATCCTTTAGGATGATACAACCTCGATCCTCCACTAAAGGAGCACTGTTGTCTACCATAGCAAATACATGCCTGTGGGTACAAAGACTAACCACAAGAAATCACGACCGAGGGAACCTAAGAGATAATAGCCAATCCCATTTAAACCTGACATGGGAAAAGGATAAAGATAATGCTTTGGAAATCAATCTAGAACCAAAGAAAATAAACAGAAATATAGGGTCATTTAATCACAAAACTACTCACTCTGGTCCTCTAAAAATCAACCAATGGAAGTCATGGATAATGCGAGTCACAATATAGAACTACCAAATAGCTCATAGTCGAGCAAGATCACTATAGGATAACAGGGCATATGCCCACAAGAAACTGCGGACCTAAAATGCTAATAAGAATCCTCGAGGGACTAATTTCCCAACCTAAATGTAAGACAAACCTCAATCCGCAAGGGCCTATAGACATCTATACACTGGTCACGATTGATGTACAAACACAGTTTAACAATACCGTATCTAGTGAGAATAGGTTAACCTTCCTATGCTCGATAAACTCACTAATGCCACCTATCATAGAAGGCCCAACTTCGCTATCCCACCACATCTACAGACTAAACTAGCAAATAACTCAGATCCCTCACTAGGATCCACCACTAAAAGTTCCCTCCTCATACATGGGAAAACAAAAGGACCCTATGAAAAATAAACACCACTAAGGGTAGGATAAGGGGAGGGTGATCAATTCTCATCTTGGATATAGTAATGTCCACCTAACAAGGGAACTCAGCCCATACAAATCACAACCCAAGTGCCACCAAAGAACCACATAATAGAAGGCACAACATCAAAGGGGATAAAACTAAGGCCTAAACCCAGTCTACAATACCGTATCAACAAGGATAAAGTCACTCATCTAGCATAGATAGATCAAGAAAGAAATAAGTCAGATTCGCAACCAAGTCAATGTAAGTCAACTAGGCAGGGAATGAAATAAAAATGTGTCATAAATAGATCTCAAAGGTTGCTCATGGAAACACCCTGCCCAAGGCCACAAGCTAAAACAAAAAACCACTAGAAGACTCTACTGACCATCCTTTACTAAGGCATCCACAACTGGGGAACTCCCTAGGCCAATATTTGAGCCCTCTACAAGCATACAAGAACTACTAATACCAACATTTTCCCTAACTAACTGCTAAGGTGAGGCTACAATCAGAATCAACTATATGGGTCGATGTTACTGACACCCTCTAGCCTAGCTAACCACACTTATAAATACCCGATCCTAATCTAACTAGGAACATAACAAATAAACTACTCTAGCCACTACATCCCTTTGAACTTGAAGGTGCGCCCCTGACGGGATAATTATTTTGAGCATCTGGGTCTCTGCCAGCTAACTGCAATTAAACCTAAATAAACTGGTTGGATTGACCCGGATGTAACTGCTATTGAAGTCTCTGTCTACCATACGGTTCCCTCCTAAATCTAGTATCACTAAAATTATTTTTAGAACTCAAAGAAAGAACTTTATGGGACGGAACTAAACTCTGGCTACTCTACGCAGGCTTCTATGACAAAGAACCCCAAGAAGGGGCAAACCTGTGGCCTCATGTCTGAGAGTTAACTCTCCACATATAAAAAAAACCCCAGGGTGTTCATCCCTTAGATCCCAAGAAGGATCACAACTAGTCCTAGTCATCCAGTAGACTTCTCGATCATCAATCCCATAGGTCTCATGACAAGCCTCCTCAAGGGCCACCAACTATCTGAAGATCTATCGAAGGGTATGTCCTACCACCACCAAGTGCTCTTCTATCATACGAAGTGGTAAAACTAATTATCTGAAGAAATCTTGCATCCTTCCATATCTCGTAGCATATAATGTAGGGATATATCTAGTCATCCTATCCAATGATACTGCATAGTCCCACTTGGTCAACAACCTCAGCTAGACTAATCAAACTCATCCTCAACTGGTACTCCTCTCAAGACACTCCTTAGTACTTCTGAATAAACTCTAATAGTCTGCGGAATCGTTATGGCAGTAACCTCCGCTAGAGCCCAAGTGAGTCTTGACTCTATGCCTGATGAGATAATCTTCTAGAGCTCTTTATGATTCTGAAACTCTGAGAACACAAGTGGGAATCTCACTAGAGTCGAACGAGGGCCTCTTTCTAATTATCTAGAAAGAGTGGAGCCGAATAAAGTGGTAGGAAACCCAACGACCATACAACGCACGTAAGGAGTCAAAAATTAAGTCTCTCCTAAAAGAATGCATTTTAGCCCCCCAAATATAGGATATAGACATCTATATACCGATCCGCAAATTCTACCAAACACTTGCTCCTAAATCAAGAGACATCAGTGAAATCGGGTTGTTATGGTGACTACATCCCTTCTATAGACAACCCTAACTCTGGACAAGAAAAAGTAGTAGTGAGGCAGTACCATGAATTAAAAGAAAGAAAGGAGGGATATAAATATAAAATAGTAGAAGCAAGACAAGAAAATACACATCTGAACATAAGCCCTATAGACTGGAATCGTGGTTGTAGAGCATCTATATACAAAAATGGTACAAAATAAAACCCATAACAAGCCAAAAACTAAAAAATATCAATCCAAACTCCAAGAAGAATAGTTGTAGAGAGAGAAGGATAACCAGTCAGCATAAATGCTAACTGCTCACTGTATCTCCCGAAATAACATCAAACTAGCTCGCATGATTGATCTGTCCTGATGATTCATACTAAAACCTATATCATAAAAAAATACAGAAGTGTAGCATGAGTACCAAAAATAACAGGTACCCAGTAGGCATCATAGGATGACCTGGTAAAAGTAAGCATAAGAAAGGTAAAGAGTGATTAAGAGTAAGTAGTGCAGTGGCACACAATGTATAAAAGAAATAGGGTGACTGTAGTAATAGCTAGTACACGCAGTGAAGGTATCAACAATCAATGTGTGCAGTATCAGTTAAAAAGTATGAAGGAGCCACTATCAAGGTTTCACACACAAAACCTAAGCCATAAGAAAATCATGACCAAACATGATGTGTACTTGGAGCTCTAACGTAACAGTACACAGAAGGACCTAAAAAGAATATAACACCATTAACAAGCTAAGCTAACGGCAAATACAACAAGTTCACAAATAGTACCTGTCAGAGACAGAGGCGAACAACAAAGTCGACTAGTAACCAAACCTAGATAACACCCCATTCTACCAGTAGGTACACCCAAAAACTATCTCACCCAGCAAGTACTGCCCCCATAAGTCCTAAAAAGTACACGTCAATGTGTAAATATGCGATGCAAAGGGGTGTTGGAAAAGTAAAATGGTTTCAGTAGGCTCCATCTATGTGATACTCCCAAATCAAGAGGGACCACGGAGGAAGCAAACCATAAACCATGTAAATAATTGACCAAATACTTCCTCTGTGGGATAATCTTGAATTAAGAGGGACTCATGGAGGACTCGAACAGCATGCTACATAAATAAGTGCTAGCATGCTCTATTTCTCGGATACTCTCAAACCAAGAGGGAATATGGAGGAATCGAACCGCATACCACTACTCCCCTGAATACCCCTCCTTGGGCTGAAAATCAGGCCCTAAGAAAGAGACATAAGTCGACAGGTCCATTGGAGGGACTCGAACCCGCATGCAAAACTCGTGATCTGACCACCAATGGTATAGTCATTAGGGAATAAAATGTCAAGTCTCGGGATCAAACTGTATTTAATATCTCAGTAGAACCCAAAGACATCCAAATAGGAAAATCAGAATTGCATTGAAATCCAAACTACTGCCAAGTAGACAATAACAAAAAAATCCAAGTGCTAGTGAGGAAATAGATCAAGTGGTGTGAGAAAATAGCTCCATACTGCCACCATAGTCGTGGATACAAATTATTTATAAGACATCAATTTCTAGTTATTACCTTGTCAAAATCTAGTTACCTTTTAAACATTAATGCATGCTCGCAACACAGAAACAACAATAGGCTAAATGGGCTTGAGGCTGCTAACTAAAATCCATAAGATAAATGCCAAGCCTAAGTCTCAATGTACATCCTCTCCTAGCCCAACCACGGTATCGAACCACGATTAAATGCACAAAAGATGCCGCAACTGCATAGAGAGTACCCCTTACGGGCCAAGCACACACCCATACAGGGGAAAACACAAAGCTATCATAGGCCAGTCCAATAAAACTCACTCCCTAAATTGCACCGGAAGAGGGCATAATATAATCACACAGTGCTGCTAACTATCCAGTAAAGATGTATACGCCAAGGTACAACGTCATCACATAAGGCAACTAAATATCCAGCTGAGCCGTACTTGGCTAAGTACGATGTCATCACATAAGGCAGATAACTATCCATCTTAGTAGTACCTGGCTAGGTACAATGTCATCATATAGGGATGCTCCAGCAAAGCCATATCCAACTATATATTGCCAAGTGGCCACTTATGCCCCAATCATATGCAATACCTACACTAACACATAGACTACCCAGTCTATGGCCAAGTGGCCATATACATCCTGCTTATATGCAACACCTTAGGTAGAGCACATAATAATTAGCCTACCTAATTCAACTCTAAAGCCACCAGCCTAGATCAGGGAATAGCTACTAAGCTCTAACCATTAATATAATCCCCTACTAACTAGTCTATGTTCCAGAGTCAGCGTATAAACAATACACACCGAAGGTTATACTTTTCCCCTAATTATATTATGTTTTAGAGTCGGCGTGATACACGAGGGTTGGGTAATATAGCCCCAGGGTTCATAGTCCAGAAAAATAAGCATATCTAGGCTCGAATAGTAATCTCAGCTAGCCCCTTACCATACATATACTACTCTAATACCTAGTTAGAAGAAGGTAGACTATAGCCTAACTGGATTTCAGTGATATCCAAGAGAAGCTCTCCTAATGTACAAAGAATCACGTACGAAGCTTGATTTGTGTGAGGCTAGTAAAAACATAACTCATGTGTCAAGACAAGTAAAATAAGACCCATATTTCTATATAAATAGTGAGGTCGAAATCCAAACTAAAAACGGGTCTATAAACCCTATAGCTCAGAAAAAAGAAATATTTATACCACCATGTAGAGCATAGCTCATACATCATATGGTACAAAATAGGTCTCAAATTAATGGTACAAATCGAAGATATAAGCCCAAAAAGTTTATGTAATATAAAAAACTTTATTATAATATCAAAAATGAAGAATTATCGGTAGAAATGATTGTAGAATCACTAAAATGATTTTTTATGGATTAGAACTTGGATATAGGCCTTAAAAGTACGTAACTAAACTCTAATATGCTAGAATAATAGAGGAAAAACAAGAAAGTTATGGGAAAATTCATGAAGAAGGAACCCTTAAATCAGCCCACCGACTGCGATTTATCAACCACGATTTATTGGCCATTTTGTCAATTTATCAGCCAAATCATCTAATTTTAACTGATTTTCTAAAAAGTATCCAAACCAAAATTCAGGTTGTGACGGCGACGAGCCCTAACCCCTTGGCCCAGAGTAACAAGTAATGGGACGATAACAAATAACCAGTATTAAACACAACAATACAAGGTAGAATGAAATAAATATATACAACTACAAAATATAAAACACCTCCCAAGAATGGTGACTGTGACAAAATAAAGATGCCTACACCAGAGTATCCAAAAGATAATATGTACAACTGCTCCAACAGGAGGTAAATACAAAGTCGGTCTTCCCTAAATAAGATAAGGTAGAATCCCAACACTAATGGAGAATAGGCTCAGCCTGAACGCTGGAGCTTACCTTGATCTCTGAAATCACTACTCCTCTGCTCAGCATATTAAATGTCTCCTGCGAAGGCCCCCGCTAGTTTCTGCACCACAGAAATGGTATAAAAGTATAGCATGAGTACTAAAACACAAGGTACCAAGTAGGCATCATCGACCAACCAGACTCAAATCAGATACAAGTAAGAACAACGATTAAGTAAAACATGTCACAAGAAAAATAGGTAAAAATATTACAGAAATAAAGCATAATGGTAAGGAAGAGAATAAAGGTAACGAATGTAGGTCACGAGCCTCTAGAAACGCCTGGTATCTAGCTCACTCAACCAACATGTGGAACAAGTACAACTAAAGGAAAACAAGCATATAAGTAAAACAGAAAGCAATTAACAAACAAAATCCAAAGGTGCCCCATCCCACCATTGCATACATACAACACAAACGAACTCTCCATAACTCTCCCCGTTAAGCCCAGTAAGCACAAACATGTAAGAATAAATGCATGGGGGTGCTAAAATTAAATCTGAGCAGTTATCATATCGGGGGAATCTGCCCAAAAGTGCCAATAACGGGGGGACGCCACCGCAAAAGTACCAATATCGAGGCCTGCACCTCTGAGGATCGCGCCTCAAACATAAGTGCAGGAAGAATACCCATTAGTACCCATAAAACCCAGCACTTCCTCCCTATACCAATAGATTATGAACGAATATGATGAATCTACCAACAAACTACTTAGCCTTAATAAAAGGTTTGAAATTCAAAAGGGTGCTGAGACAAAAAAATACTCGAGCATTATAGGCACACAGACAATAGAAAAGTTCATTATGGGAGAAACCCCATTTTCACTTGCATATGGTGTTTATTCATTTATACTAGTATAAGTAGGAAAACCAAGTTTCTATTTCTTAGAAGTAAGCAACAAGGAAAATGACAAGGTCTTGAAAGATCGATTAGACTTACTAGAAGAACATTGAGAAATTACCTCTCGTGTTACTGATGGCATAGAAGAAAAGGATGGAGAGATATTACCACAATAGTACCAAGCTACGATAATTAAATGTTAGGTCCTTTCTCTTTTGAACACTCACTCTAAACACCATAACCCGAGAGAAAGCAAAACTAGGTCTACACGGAAGGACCCTATAAAATAACCGACATAGCTTGAAGGCGTATATCAACTGACCGACCTCAGTTGAAACTAAAAATAGAACATAGAATGTCAATTATGTAAATAAATGCTACTGCTAATGTCGTGGGTATCAATAATTCACTAACCTTCTCTATTACAACAGCACGTGTTACACTATTTTTCCTTTCAATCATTCATTTTCCAGATTGGGTTTTTTAGCAAGATTTTTATGAGGTATGTACTAAGCATGTTGGGAGCATAGACTAGAACGAGCCCAAGGTCTAGAAATCCTAAGGATAGCTAGGTTCTGTCGCCTCGAGGCTATAAAAAGGAGCAGACTAGGGACTCATTAGCAAGATTGACTATGCCAATGCAAGCATGAATTCATCTCGAAAGATTTCTATTTGATCAATAATGAAAGCATCGATGAATTTCGTATGTCACCATATTTAATTAAAAGCTATATATTAATGAAAAAATGGAAACTCATTCTTTTTTATTACTACTACGTGCTTAAGCATGATCCTCTTAAATGTAGTTTGACCAAATTAACTAAAGGACTCAAAATCATCCCAACACTTCATGTTTGAAATAATAAAGAGACATCTAACTTATAAAAAATGTTGAAGAGAACAATATCACGCAAAAAATAGTCCATGTCTAGATTCATCCGAAGAACATATATTAACCAAAAAAGTAATATATTACTTTTTTGGTTCATATCTGTTCTTCGACTGAATCTAGCCATGGACTATTTTTTGCGTGATATTGTTCTCTTCAAC
>JBDJHY010261127.1:0-10503 GCA_039654485.1 Withania somnifera
TCTTCCATTGCATCTTTGGGATCTTTTAATCCCTTCTTGGACTGTCTCATAGCTGCCTGTTTTAGGTCCTTCTTGGGATTCAATTGTTGGTATTTTGCAAGCCCAAATGTTGTAAATTATTCCTTGGGCCTTGTACATTGTTTCCCATACAACCCACTTCTTCATCATAGCTTGTAAGGCCTTTAATTTCTTAGCTTGGCTTCTTGTAAAGGGTCTCGAAGCTAGTGTGCCTTCCATGCTCGTATCAGTATGTGTCCCGTAGTGTGAGGGATAAACCACGTTAAGAGTTTGATTAGCAGAGACAGGAGGGGATGGCAATTAATAAGTATGTGTCTTCTTCTATGAGCTATTCAAACATGCTAGCATTCAAACATGCTATTGCTATCTTACCAGATGAGCAGGAGAAGATAGCTACATTTATGAGAGGTTTGAGACCTTCTCTCTAGAATTTGGTATTCATGGATTCTTAGATGCAGGGGGCTACTCTTCACAGTGTTCGAGGCTGCGAGGGGGGTTTGACAATTAATTTGGGGTCGTCCTGTTGATAGCAGGTCCAAAGAACCCATCCTTATGGTTATTTTTTACGTTCCCCCTTTGGGTGTAGGGTTTTACTTTAGCTCAGTGGTCATTTTCATCGCTGGGGTCCTATTTAGGCAGCCACGTAGTTGAAATCACCCCCATGGTCATTAATGAGAAATATGTGGCATTTTGTATCTTAGAGAATTTTAATAGATCCCTAAAGTTATTTATGGATTGTTGGGACCAGTAGTTCAGTTCCTTGGCAGCTCGATTGAGAAATATCTCAAATTGCCTGTTTTAGAGCCTAAAACTAAGTACTTGATGACTAAAGTCAACTTCCTTCAAGACGAGTTCGGAATTAAATTTTGACAGTTTTGTTAGCTCTATAATGCCAAACAAAGTTGAGATTGACCTTAAGTTCGTGTTTTGGAGTTTTCATTTGCAACTTGTGGTAATTTAAGAATTTCAGTTAAGTTTAAGGCCTAAGTTGGAGTTTGCATGGTATTTTGGTGTTCGGAATGCCAGAATGGATTTCTGACACTTTCATTAGTTCCATAATGGTGAATTTAGGATAGTTTAACCCTTGATATGCTTTCTAAGGTTTTAGTTCTCGATTTGAATTGGTTTATGGAAAGTTAAAAATTTCTTATTTTAGATAAGTCTTGGTTGGGGGGTCATTTTCACTCAAAAGACCTCCGATGTTAGTTTTGTCAGTTCCGTTGAGTCCAGAATGTGATTTTCACAAAAGATACATATTTTGGTTGCCAAAATTTGACTCCGATCCATTTCCGAACCCTTGGTTGTAGTTTTTTGAAATTGTTGTTCTGCTGGAGCAGGCACAGACCGATTTATTGGTGAAAGTGCTGATTTATCAATGACCGACAAATCAACAAGTGTCGATAAATCGATTATTTATACTGATAAATTGCTACCTACCCTAGGATTGCCAATCCCCAGAAAATATTGATTTATCGATCAATTGACCGATAAATCAGTTCCTAAAGATGTGTTTCCCATTTCAGGAATGCCTTATTCCGATAAATTGGTATCTGCCAAAATTTTCAGTACCAGGAGATGTCGATTTATCAGTACAAGTGGTTGATAAATCAATATTTGAGGCATATTTCTTCAATTTCCAACCCGTTTTTGGTTCATTATTTTATCAAATTTTTCTCTCTACTTTTGGTGAGATTTCCTTTGGAAACTTCCCCAAACTCCGTATAAAAGTTTCTTGAAGATCCCATGCATCTTCCTCACCCTCAGTAAGTAATTTCATTCATTTAATTTCATGAAAATATGTGGTTTTCCTCCATTGATTCCCTAGTCATGATTTCTTGATTTCATCTCTTATATCCAAAGTTGTGGGGTAAATCCTTGTTCATTCGGGATATTTTACATCGTAGTAATATTTCCTTTTCTAATTTCAATGTATAATTCCATAAAGATCGAATCTTTAAATCCCTTTAATACTCTATTTACTTTGGGATGTTCAAGGTTCTTCCCTTGCCTGAATGGTACTCAAATTTAAAGCATAGGTTCCTAGTAACGTTGGGGAACCCGTGCCGATGTTTGTTTCCAATTCTAAAAAGCGAGCCTCGCAGGCCCATTTTAAGCCCATGTTATAGGCCCAATACTAAACTTAAAATAATTTATATCATTAGAATCGTATTGATATATGGAATACAGTTTTGCAAGTTTCATAGCAATTGGAGTTCATTTGATATTAGTCCGAGTATCAATTGCGAGTTTGCAGTGCTTTATTATTGGATGACAGATAGGCTCCGTGAGGCTATTTCTAGGTTTATAGCTTTAATGATTATACTAAATAGCATCAGTAGGTTAGGTATCTAGGTTGTTATATTAACCTTACATTGTTCCTTCGTCCATTCCTCATTTGCGATCTAGTTCAACATCCGGATAAATATGGTATTTTTAACCTAGGATTGGCCAGTGATACCTGTGTAGGCATAGGTGGTTGTCATTTCATATATATATACATGCTGATATATTGTGCATGCATTATATGAGAGGTTGAACCATAGGCTCCGTTGAGAGTTCATTAGGGCAGGGCCAGTAGAACCACATAATTATTGAGCTGTGAAGGATAGACACTGATTTTTAATGATAACAGATAATGACATAAATTAATATTGGAATATTCTAATAATAATATAAGTAAATGACCTTTTAATTATTTTAGACTAGGTGGTGTACCTACCACCCAGTGCTACTATTTCTACTTATTTTAGGGTAGGCTTTACACCCTGGGACCGAAAAATATCATTTGACTAATTAATGCGGGGACTTGAGACCAACTCTGTTTGGTAATGAGTACAGCCGGTGACACTTGTGTCCATCAGTATACAATAGTGAGTACAATATTGAGTACAATTTTTTGATACTACCACATATACTAGTTTTGGAGGATTTTTTATACAATTCCCTTGAGGACTTTGATAATACATGACACTGAGCTATGGGATGCCATAACTTGCCCGCATTATGACTTCTAAGGTGTGGGATGCCATAACCTACTGATATTACGATTTCTGAGGTGTGGGACACCATATACTGTAGAAATTATGGCTTTTGAGGCATGGGATGCCATAACCTGCCGACATTATGTCTTTTGAGACTGAGAGGCGAAGACTTGTCGATATTATGACTTAGTGAGACTATTAAGATATATAAGGCATTGAACTCCCGATTTGATATGCTTGAGGCGTATGGTATGGGAGGTAAGGACATATAATGACGGTAGAGACTGGTTACTTTATGGTGTGTATTTATTTTTTTGCACTTATTTTCTTCAGTATACCCTTGGTCGTAAACGGGTGAGCATATTTATTATGTACACTGCATTCCTTATGGGGGGCTTCGCAATGTTTATATGCTTATTAAATTACTATTGGTACTACTCTGTTGATATTACTGATTATTGGATAGTTCTGATTATATGGGTTATTGTAGTGTATCATCTTATCATTCTTTCCTGTCTTACTTGAGGTTATCGGTATACTGTTCATGTTTTCTTCCTATCTTCTTTTTGACTCTTGATTAATTATTGATACTATACACATATACTACTGTAAGGATCCCTGTCTTCCTTTATTTCCCGAAATCATGTTAAGTGATTAGCTAGCGATGACATGTTCTGCTTGTTTCTATATTCCTATCTGAGTAGCTAGCTCCCATGA
The DNA here is from genome assembly GCA_039654485.1 of Withania somnifera. Classification (NCBI taxonomy): domain Eukaryota; kingdom Viridiplantae; phylum Streptophyta; class Magnoliopsida; order Solanales; family Solanaceae; genus Withania; species Withania somnifera. Next base: position 3,717 of record JBDJHY010261127.1, read on the forward strand.
TGAACTATTTGGTCTTGTGACCCAATAGTGAGCCCTTTAAGCCTACTGGGTATGGGTTGCTTTGATAGCTTGTACTCATACTACACTTTCCATGTGCAGATCCCAGTACAAGTGCCTAACCTTGATTCTGACCGTTGTTTGTCCAAGTTCTATTATTTTTTAGGGACACAGGGTGAGCCTGGCTTCCAACTTTTCCTACTTCTCTTCAGTATTAGATTGATCTCCATGTATTTTCGGAGATACATTTTTATTAGACGGTTGATTCCATGTTCTGTACTTAGAGGTTTTATATTACACTGATATCGGGTTTTGGGGTATTATCCACTAATTGTAATCCGCTACATTGACTATTTTGTTTCCAGTCATATTATGTTTATTTTAATTGTGATTTTCTCTTTTATTAAAGTAGTCCTTTACTTCAGCTTTGGATTATAGGTTGGTTCTCTTACTGGTGGTATAGTAGGTGCCATCATGATCCAAAAAATTGGGTTGTGACAAATTGGTATCAGAGCTCTAGGTTCATCAATGTCAGTGTATACAGAACCAATGTTTAGTGGAGTCCTGCAGATCGACGCAGATATCTATTGCTTATCTTTGGGAGGGTATAATGACATGTAGGAAAATAACTCTTTCTTTTGAATCCTGTGTCGTGTGTACATCCTTGCTGGTTTCTTGAAACTTCCTCACTCAATGTCCTTACTCTTTTGCAAATGCGTCGTACACGTTTTACAGTAGCAAAAAAGGCTTCTAGGGTTCTTGCTAGAGTACCGGCAGAGGCACCTACTCCTGGTGCTACACCAGAGGTCCCATCAGTGCCTCCAGCACCTGTTCAAGCGCCTGTTGCAGCACCTTCTCCAGATATCCATAAATATCTTGTGGAAGTTTCTCAGTGCCCATGGTGGTCCCCCTACCTATGGGACATGGGCAGCCGTTCCATCACCACAACCTACAATTACAGTTCCTTCAGTACAACCAGTTCCACCTGTTTCTCCAGCAGATATTCTTGCACCTGCTTAGTTTCTCCTAGTACCAGTTGTTGTTCCTGCAGTTGAGTAACAAACAACTATGACAAATTCAAAACAACTATCCCCCTCTGTTCACTAGAGTCCCAGGGGAAGATGCATATGAGTTAATTGTCAAGTGCAAGGATAAGTTGAGAAACCTCAATGTTTTAAATACCTACAACATAGCTTTCACCACCTATCAGATGTGTGGTGCATCTAAGCATTGGTGGAGGGATTTTGTTGTATGCAGACCAGCAGGTTCACCTCAGTCAACTTGTATGAGGTTTTTTTGAGAAAGTTTTTATTGAGGGCTCAGCGAAAGCATTTAAGGGAGGAGTTTTTGAAGCTTGAGTAGGGATCGATGTTGGTGGCTGAGTATGAGGCTCGATTCCACCAATGGTTAGTTTATAGAGTGGATTTTATGCCTAGTGAGGTGGAGAAAGTTCACAGATTTACTTATGGGTTGAGAGACAGGATCTGCGAGGCTATAGATTTGTTAGTATCTGATGGTCGATCGTTTCAGGCTATTATAGATCATGCTAACTCCATGGAGTCCCTCTATAGTAAGCTGTACCAGAGCAACGAGAAGAGGCAGAGACATTAGAGAGGTTTCAGTGAGTCCCGTTCTGGGGGGCTATGGTCACCTCCAATATGCATAGGGCTAGTCCAGTAGGCTAGTGCAGGCATCTCTATTGGTTTCATCTCCTCCTCTGGCTTAGTATTTTCTAGGATCTAGAGTGGGGTGGTCAGAGGGGTTCTAGCCATGGTTCTAGGTAGAGTAGGTCACCAGGCTATGTTTAAAGTATGGCGTTATGGGTCACTTTTCCAGAGATTGCACTTAAATTGGTCCATCGGGTTCGTGTTTCTAGTGTGGTGTCGTGGGCTATCTTGCCAGAGATTGCACTCAGAGGGGCACTATTTAGGTCGTACCACCCATAAGGACAATGCCTCTGCCACTAAGAGGTGGGGCACAGAGAGACTATCGTGGTGGTGGCCAACACTGTAGGGGAGGTGGTCGTGGTCGTGATTATCATGGTAGTGATTGACAGTTGTATGCTATTCCTTCTAAACCTGAGGTTGTGGCCTCGAATGTTGTTATCATAAGTACTATTTCTATGTATTCTATACCTACGTCAGCCCTATTTGATCCTGGATCTACTTGCTCTTATGTGTCGTCATATTTTGCACCCAATTTAGGGTTGCCAAGTGATGTATTATATGTATCCATACGTCTTACTACCCCTGTAGGGGATTCTTTAGTAATGGATTAGGTGATCCGGTTATGCATGACCTCTGTTAGTGGACTAGACACTTGGGCTGACTTGATGCTTTTAGACATGGTTGATTTTGATGTCATTTTAGGCATTGATTGGTTGTCCCCTCACTGTGGGGTTTTGGATTTTTATACGAAGACGGTTACCTTAGCCATGCTCAGTTCATCTGCGATTGTGTGGTTGGGTTCTAGTAGCCGCGCACAAAAAAGGTTTATTTCTTTCCTTCAGGCTAGGAGGTTAGTAGGGAGAGGGTGTTTGACATATTTAGCTTATGTCCGTGATATTCTAGCCAATATTCCTACTCCTGAGTCTGTGCTGGTTGTTTTTGATTTTCTTGATGTATTTTCGACTGACCTACCAGGCCTACCACTAGAGCGAGATATTGACTTTGCTATTGATTTAGAACAAGCCACTAAGCCCATTTCTATTGCTCATGCAAAGTTAAGAGAGATGAAGGTTCAGCTCCAAGAATTTTTAGATAAGGGTTTTGTTCGTTCCAACATGTCACCTTGGGGTGCGCCAGTTCTATTTTTGAAGAAGAAAGATGGTACTATGAGAATCTGCATTGATTATTGGCAGTTGAACAAAGTCACAGTGAAGAACAGATATCCTATTCCAAGTATTGATGATTTATTTAATTAGCTTCAGGGAGCCATAATGTTCTCTAAGATTGGCTTGAGATTCGGTTACCATCACTTGCGAATTCGGATAGAAGATAGTACTAGATCAGCGTCAGGACTCGATATTACCACTATGAATTCCTGGTTATGTCCTTTGATTTGACTAATTCTCTAGCAGCTTTCATGGACTTGATGCATAGGGTGATTTACCCCTACTTGGAGTCTTTTGTAATTGTATTTATTAATGATATCTTGGTGTATTCACAAAGTAAATCCGATTATGAGCAGCATTTGAGGTTGATTCTTCAGACACTGAGAGAACACAAACTTTATACCAAGTTCTCAAATTGTGTGTTTTGGTTGGAGTCTGTTGCATTTTTGGGACATGTAGTGTCCAAGGATGGGATCAAAGTTGATCCAACAAATATTTAGGCAGTACAAGATTGGCCGAGGCCGACATCTATTTCTGAGATTTGGAGTTATGTTGGTTTAGCTCGGTACTATCAACATTTTATTGAGGGTTTCTCATCGATTGTGTCACCCTTAAATAAATTGACTGGGAAGGATGCTGCCTTTTAGTGATATGAAGATTATGAGTTGAGATTTTCAAATCTCAAGGAGTTATTGCCTTCAGCGTCAGTATTGACCTTGCCAGTGGAGGGTCAGGGATTTATCCGTGTATTGTGATGCTTCTGGTGTTGGTTTGGTTTCTATTATGATGTAGCAGGGTTGAGTGATTGCAAATGCTTTGAGGTAGCTGAAGGTTCATGAGCGTAACTACCTCACTCATGACCTAGAGTTGGCGGCAGTAGTATTTTTACTTAATTTGCGGCATTATTTGTATGGGGCCCAGTGTGAGATCTTTACTGACCATCGTAGTCTTCAGTACATTCTGAACTAGAAAGAGTTGAATTCCAGGTAGCAGAGGTGGATCGAGTTACTGAAAGACTATGATATTTCTATTCTCTACCATTCGGGAAAGGTAAATATTATAGCGGATGCCTTGAGCCGGAAGGCGGTCATTATGGGTAGCTTAGCAGGTTTGTTAGTTTAGAGAAGCCACTGGACATGTAGGTTTAGTCGTTGGCTATTCGATTGGTTAGACTTGATGTATCAAACCCCAGGAAAGTGTTAGTAGGTATTGAGGCTAGATTTCCTTGTTCGATCAAATTTGGCAGTTTAAGGATAAGCATTTGGTTGATCTTCTTGATTAGGTTTTAGCTGGAGAGGCTGACAGAGATACTATTGATTTAGATGAGGCGCTCTAGTATGATGGTCGCATTTATGTACAGTGTTGGTGATCTAGTGCAGCTGATCTTGCGTGAGGCTCATAGCTCCAGGTATTCTATTCATCCTGGTGTAGCTAAGATGCACCATGATTTGCAACAGTTGTAGTAGTAGAGTGGGATGAAGAGGGACATTGTTGAGTATGTGTCTAAGTTTTTGAATTGTCAACAGGTTAAGTATGAGCATTAGCGACTAGGTGTTTTGATGCAACGGCTTCCTATTTTCGCTTAAAAATGGGAGAGGGTGACTATGGACTTTGTTTCTGGTTTGCCTCGGACAAGCAAAGAGCATGATACTGTTTGGGTCATTGTTGATAGACTAACTAAGTCAACGCACTTCATTCCTATCGGTTGGTTTGATGGTTTTGATGACAGAGTCCAGTCTTTAAATTTGTTGCCTGATTCTCTTAATCACATTTGATTGATTCAGTATAGATTACGGGCAGGGCAGAGTAGGCAGAAGAGCTACATTTATCGTAGGCTTCGCGCCTTAGAGTATGGAGTTGGTGGAGCTTCCAGAAGGTTTCTCCTATGCATGGTGTGATGAGGTTAGGTAGGAGGGGCAACTTAGTCCCAGGTTTATTATACAATTTGAGATTTTAGAGAGATTTGGTGATATTGCCTACTTATTGGACTTACCTCTTATGCTTTCAGCCACTTATTTCATATTTCATGTTTCGACTCTATGGTGGTATATTCTGTATGAGTCTCATTTCATTCGAGAGGATTTAGTGCAACTAGATGAGAATCTGACTTTCGTTGAGAAGCCTTTGAAATTTCAGGCTAGGGATGCTAAAAAGTAGAGATCCAGGGAGATTCCAGTAGTTAGGGTACAGTGGAGACCCTATGGTCGAGGAGGCTACTTGGTACATCGAGAGTGAGATCTGGAAGCAGTATCCGTAGATATTTGAGAAATCAGGTACTTTCTCTCCCTTTTTATTTCTTGCTTTTACTTGACTTTCGAGGAAGAAAATCCTATTAGTAGTGCATGTTGTAATGACCCTCATGGTTATTTAAGAGAAATACATGACATTATGTATTCTAGAGCATTTCAGTAGCTTCCTGAAGTCATTTATGACTTGCTAGAACTAGTAGTTTGGTTCCTTGGCAGCTCGGTTAACAAATATCTAAACTTGCCTATTTTAGAGCCTAAACTAAGTACTTGTTGACTAGAGTCAACTTTCCATCAAGACAAGGCTGGAATTAAATTCCAAGAGTTCCGTTAGCTCTGGAATGCCAAACAAAGTCAAGATTGACCTTAAGTTCGTGTTTTGAGTTTTTATTTGCAACTTGTGCTAATTTACGGATTTTAGTTATGTTTAAGGCGTAAGTTGGAGATTGAGAAGTATTTTGGTGTTCAGATGTCGGAATGAATTTTTGACGCTTACATCAGTTTTAGAATGGTGAATTTAGGCTAGTTTGATCCTTGGTAAGCTTTCCAAGGTGTTCGTGCTTGATTTGAGTTGGTTTGTGGAAAGTTGAAAATTTCTCATTTTGGCTAAGTCTTGGTTTGAGGGTCATTTTCTCTCAAACAACCTCCAATGTTATTTTTGTCGATTTTCCTGAGTCTGAAATGTGCTTTTCACATAAGATACACATTTGTTTTGCCAAAGTTGGACTCCTATCCATTTCTGAACCCCTAGTTGAATTTTCTTTAATTATTGTTTTGCTAGAGTAGGCATAGACCGATTTATCAGCAAAAGTGCCGATATATTGGTGACCGATAAATTAGTCATTTTCTCGATAAATTAGCAAGAGTGATAATTCGGTACCTGCCAGAGGTTGCCAGTCACTAGAGAATTTTGATTTATCGGTCAAATGACCGATAAATCGATTCCTGCACAGGTGTTTCCTATTTCATCAACTTTTCCTCTCATTTTCTCTCTACTTTTTGTGCTATTTTCTTTGGAAACTTCCCTAAACTCCATAGAAAAGTTTCTTGAAGATCCCATAAGTCTTCCTCACCCTCGGTAAGTAATTTCATCCATTTAATTCTATGAAAATTAGGGTTTTTCCTCCATTGAATTCCTAGTCATGATTTCTTGATTTCATCTCTTATATCCAATGTTGTGGGGTAAATCCTTGTTCATTAGGGCTATTTTACTTCATAGTAATATTTCCTTTTCAAATCTCAACATATAATTCCTTAAAGATTGAATTTTTAAATCCCCTTAATACTCTATTTACTCCGGGCTGTTCAACGGTCCTTCCTTACAGGAATTGTGCTCAATTTTGGAGCACGGGTTCCTGGTAACGTTGGAGATCCCGTGGTGATGTTTTTTTTTTGGTTCTGACAAGCGGGCCCTATAGGACCATTTTAGGCCAAATCTTAGGCCAGTTTGAAACTTAGTATCTTTTATAACATTAGACTCGTATTGAGTTATGGAATACTATTTCGTAAGTTTCAGAGCAATTAAAGTTCGTTTGATATCAGTTGGAGTATTATTTGCTAGTTTGCAACGCTTTATTTTGGACGATAGGTATGCTCCGTGGGACTATTTCTAGGCTTATAGCTTTAATAATTGTACTAAATAGCATCCATGGGTTGTGTTCTAGGTTTTTATAGTAACCTTGGACTGTACGTTCGTCTGTTCCTCATTGCT
>JBDJHY010261149.1:0-10503 GCA_039654485.1 Withania somnifera
CAAACCCACTTTAATTTTCTTATTCTTTACTAGGAATAAGCTCTAACTGTTCGTTTTTATTGTTGGACGTATATCCGACACCTATTCCTTGTGGGATTAACCTCAATCTTGGTTGGGTTCTATATTTGACAACTAATCATTTATGCTTCGAAAGGAAGTGTAGTTTGGGCGTTATCATTCACCAAGTCCAACATATTATATGGGTTATAGAGGGACGTCGAAAGATGTGATAAGACCACTTGCTAACATGACGAGGCATGTATTGGGATAGGAGATACAGGGACCAAAGACGCCAAACATACCAAAACCCTACCTTCCAAGTAAGGAACCATCCGACCTATATTATACGAGGTATCCCACAAGATACCCCTTAATCATATTACCTACCTCAATACTACCATTCTTTTGTGGAAAACAAAATCCAAAATCAATCATCTTTCTGAAAAGCATCAGATGAAAGGCATGTAACTATCAAATTGCCTAACGACAAACCTTCCCAAGACCCTAATAATTATAGCTACCACAACCCTATCTATGATGATGTGAGTGATGAGTTTACATTGATTTCATGATGGAATGGATCCCAACAAGGTAAATGGGATAGAGATATGAAACCTAGGGATACCATTCGGATACCCTGGAAGGAATCAAGATAAGGGGCATTTTATTGTTGGGGGTAGCGGGGTTAGGATTAAAGGATGTGATGGGAATAGATATCAAGACGTGAAGCATGTTGAATGGAGTGACTTGTTCTAAAGAGTGGATTCCATAAAAAATAGTCCTCCGTAAGTTCAAGATAGTAGTACAACTACTCAAGATGAATTCAAGGTAAACAGAGAAGAAATGAATCATGGAGGTAATTTTGGTAAACCTTCTTTGCATAGTTATCTAAAATTCAATGTTACAAATTTCATAGGGAAGGACACATTGCAAAAGAATGTCCTCATACACGGTAAAGGGTGACCTTATGTGATGGACCTTATGCCAAAAATGAAAAGGCATATGGGAATGGAATTATTCAAGATGGGCCTAAGGGTTGTCATATGGAGGCAATATCAAAGAGATGTTTATAAAAATAATTGGCTCAATAAGGGGAGTTGAGTGAAGTTAATAAGCTAAGTAATGACTTACCAAGTATGGATAAGGAACACTTAATTATGGGATCTGCGAATACTCATCTTTCTAATCCTACTAACCATGGTAAAAGCTTTTTACTTACTACCATCCCTACTCTTTTTATGTACATGATAAACTAAAGAAAATTCCTCATTCACATAAAAATGATGATTTGGATCTCAAAGGGAAATCCCAAAATATTCTTCTCCAAGAGAGAATTCAAAGTCTAATGGGGATCTTGTCTAAGAGGTCTCAACTTGAAAAGAATGAAGAAAAATTAACACAAGAGAGCCACATTAACCAAATCCCATGGGTTGACGAGTGCTTGACATGTATGAGTGAAACCAATAGCCCTATGATTTTATTAGAGGATTCACCTACCGAGGAAACTCCTAAGAAGAAGGAAGTGTACCAAGCCATTTGTCCCAATAGAATACAAAAATTAGAAGGGTTCGACAAGACATTCATGGACGTACATCACGAAAATAGTCCACCTCAAGGTATGCACCTACCCTATTCTATTCTTTATAGACCGTTGTGTAATGATGAAATCTTTTACATGGTGAAGGGATTCTTGAGATTTTATTGATTTTTGAATCACCGTGTTTCTATTGATGCCATACAAATTACCTTGTTTGTTCATGATGTGCTTCAGGCAGAAGGAATCTGATCCTTGGGTTCTAAGTGTCATGCTATATGGAAAGAGTCCATGGGGAATTCTTATTACCCAATGCTTGTATTTTCCTCATTGTCACACTCGTGTGGATAGACAAGTTGGGACTTTGGAATGGACTCTTGAGAGGGATAAGATGAATGGTTTTATCAATCACCTATATGCTTTTTATGAATCATTGCCAAAATACTGTGGTTGGTGTGTGAAAATCAAAGGATAAGTACCTATGGCTATGTTGGGAATATCATCTATACTTTCTCCATTGTATTGTAGTTAAGTTGTGTGAGCCCTAACATGTGATTTTCACCTTTTTGTGGTGTTTTCGAAGGGTCCTTAGATTTCAGGATCCTCTTGCCACATATTGGTGGGTAGGAAAGATAAGGATATATGTTGGACCTTTGATGTTAGAGTGGATGTCTTTAATATAGGAAACGCAAGCCTTTGGGAAGGTTCTATGTGTTTGAGTAATCTTACTAATCATGAGATACTTGAATCCTATATCATCTCCTAATGAGTTTTAGGTTGAGGAAAAATAGGTGATTCGTGCAAATGTTAATTACTTAAAGTCCCTCATCCATATCTATGTGTTATGAGTTACTTGCATAATCTTATTAGCTTGCATATGAGTTTCTCAAGAGTGGCTTTTGATTTATTTCCTTTTTCCTCTACTGACCTTTTTGCATACAATGACATTATACTTGTTAATTTTCATTCTTTGTATGTGATAATTGAGGTGTTGTAAGTGTGCCTACCCGTTGTTAATCCATTCATTGTAATTATTACTTGTGATGGCATACTTAGTTATCACATGTGTTGCCTCTTAGCTTTTTCTCATTATCACGCCCATATGTTGGTTTCATGATGTAGAGGTACAATCTTGTTAGGTTATAATGATTACCATGCTCAAATGTAATTATACCTTTACCAATTCAAAATTCGAAGGAGGAAGAAAGAAAAATAAAACATCTATGGAATTCAACTCAAAATAATAAGATTATCGAGGAATTATAGAACCCACCCCATTCACTAAATAGTACCCAAACAATGAATAAAACGCCAATCAATTAAATAAGGAGAAACCAATTCTATCCTAAAAAACTGGTAGCTTGATGATCAATTGATGAAGAAGAAGTTACAATGAGGAATTAAGAGATATGCCCACTCTTAATTACTCAACTAAAGACTACACTAAAATCTACCTAATTGGGAATCAACCCACTAACCCTAATTAGCTCTAAGAGCTATCTAAGAATAATGTTCTAATATTAAAAAATAAGTGTCAAATTTAATGAACAAGTATTTATTCTACCCTATATTCAATTATTACAATTAGGTCCAAAAGTGACCTATTGTGAAAAATAGGTCCTGTAACTTTGGGTTCCTTCACATTTTGTCCTAAAGTATTTAAACGCCTCCCAAGCTATCTGTCAAACTCGGGATTCCTCCATTTGTCCATCATGAATGTCCTTTGGATCTCGATTAGGTCCTTCAATATTGACCAAGGGTTGGATTCTCCTTTCTAGACCATGAAGTCCATGCCTAGCTCAATAGGTGCTTTTTAATATCATATCATTCTTCCCTTCTTGGAAAGGATTCGTCCTAGAATACACGGGAATACCTAAAAAAAAAAAGTACAACACAAAGCCAAACTTTCCTAATGGTATGAGGGTCAGAACAAGGGTTAGCATAAAAAAGTGCAAGTCCAAGAAAATCCAAATCAATGGACAACCAATGTTCCTCTAAAGTCAAAAGAGTAGGACCAAGGAATATAATACGTAAAAAAACACCCAAAGGAAAACCAAGTTACCACAACAATCAATGTGGACAAACAATTACGGATAACTTGGATTACTTGATCAACCCATCCCTTAAAAAGGTAAGTCCAACTCAATTCGCAAATGACATGCTCACAATGGATTACGGGATTAAGATGGTAAAGGTACCACTCCGTTAAAGCATTATCATCCATCAAACCCAATAAAATTGTACCTTTATATCATGAATTCAATATATTTGCATGAATATGATAAAATGCCAAGAGTTAACACAAGTAAACCAAAAATATGTCATCACAAGTAATAAGCATGAGGAAAAGAAAAATGACTTTTAGGAACATTCCAATCACCTCAACTATCACATACAATGAATGAACATTAATAAGCATAATGTCATTGTTTGAAAAATGGTAGTAGAGGAAAAGGACAAGAAACCTAAATTGATAAATGAGAAACTCACATGCCAAGCTACTAACATTAAGAAAAAACTCATAACATATGAGAAATAGATAAGTGACTACGTATTGCACACAATTCACCCCACTTTCCTTCCAAAGAAAAACCATTAAGATATTCTTAGTAGTAGAAGAAGTAATGGTCTTGGATGCACTAATATTTCTCATAGGCATAGAACCTCGTCAAGATTTAGGATTCCTCTATTCAAGATTCCTAAACAAAATCTATGAGCCCATCTTATATCTTTACCTTGACTACCTACAAAAGTGTGGAAAGAGGATTCCCAAGTACAAGAACTCTCCATACAAAATAAAACAAGGATGAAGCAAAAGTTGGGTATCATGAATATTGATTTTCACGCACAAATGACTGTATTTTTTCAATGATTCATCATATGCATGAAAATAACAAAGAATGAAAACCCATTGCATACCATTCAAGAGTCATATGAGAGTGACAAGAAGGGAAATATAAATGTTGGGTAATAAGTGTACGCCATGAACTATTTTCATTGATAAGAATCTTGGAACCCAAAGATTAAATTCCATCCACATTATGCACATCACGAACAAACAAGGAAATTTGGGTGGCATCAATAGCAACATGGTGATTCACATAACCAAATAATTTCAAGAGTCTCATCACCATGTTGAGGATTCCATCATTCCACAATGGGCCATCAAGAATAGAAGGGGTAGGTACATCCCTTGAGTTGTACTATTTGGTTGATTTACATTAATGCCTTATCGAAACCTTCCATTTATTTCATGTTATTGGATCTAATGGCTTGATCCACTTACTTCTTCTTAGGAGTTCCCTTCGTAAGTGACTACTCTATGTAAATCATAGGGAAATTTGTTTCACCCCTCCATGTTAAGCATCTATCAACCCATGGGAGTTGGATATTGATATTATGGCTCACTTGAGTTGACCTTCCATCACTATCTTCAAGTAGATACTTCATTGATAAGAGTCCCTTTTGACTTTCAATTCCATGTTGGAGAAAAATCTTATGGGACACACCTTTGTAATATAAAACGTTATTTTTATATGATGGAGGAATTGCATTTAGTTCCTCATGTACCTATAAAAGAGTTGGGATGGTAGTAGGAAAAATGCAAGTACCATGGTTAGTAGGCTTAAGAGGGTGAGTTTTTTCAAATCCCACAATTAAGTGTTCCTTGTACATACTTGGTAAGTCACTACTTGGATTTTTTAACTTCAGTCAATCCTATTTTATCCATGTCTTCTTCCTTAACATATCTCTTTGATATTTCCTCCTTATGACTACCCTTAGGCTAATCTTCAAAAATTTAATTCCAACATACTTTTTTATTTTTATTGCAAGCTCTATCACATAGGGTCAACCTTGCCTGCTTGTAAGGAAATTTTTTCTAATGTGTACTTCCCCATGAAATTTGTAACATATAATTTTAGAAGGACTATGCAAGGGAGGCTTACCAAAATTACCTCCATGAGTCTTGACTTCCTTATTTATCTTGAAGTCATTTTGAGTAGCCGAACTACTATCTTGCACTTGCGAAAGAATTGTCATTATGGCATTCACTATTTTGACCAATGCACTCCATTCAACATGCTTCACACCTTTAGATCCATGCCCTTCATATCCCTTAGGCCTATATCTACTAACCCCAACCATAAAACACCCTTTATCTTGATTCAATCTAGGGTCTTTGAATGGTGTTCTATTCCCAGGTGTCATATCTCCATCCTATTTCTCATGTTAGGATCCATGCAACTGATGTAGACTCATCACTCACATCATCGTATAAAGATTTGTGGTAGTAACTATCATTATTAGGTTCTTGGGAAGGTTTATGGTTAGGTATTTTGAATGTTACATGCTTGAATGTGATGCCTTTCGGGAAAATGATTGGTTTGGGACTTTGTTTTCAACAAAAGAGTTGTACTCTTATAGTGGGTAATTTGGTTGTGGAGTAACTTGTGGGTTAACTCATTTAACATAGATTGGATGTTCCTTCAATTGTAAGGCGGGATTTTCGGATGGTCCTTGATTTGTAAGATGGGTTTAGGTAGGTTCGGGGTTGTTTTTGAAGGTTAAAAGGCAAGTGCCTTATCACATTGTCTTCCATTCTTGGTTCCCATATCCCCTATCCGTATACATGCTCATCACTTGCCTCGTCATGTTGGAAAGTGGTCTCCGTATGTCTTCCGACTTTCTTCTATGCCAATATTATACCTTGAACTTTATGAACACCATAAATCCATACCTCCCCTATTTGGAATAGAAGTGTCATAAGACGAGGAATAAAATTTAACCTTACTACTTCTATCTCGATAACAATACTTATGAGGATTTGCGTAAGACCCATGATGTAATACATTGTACCTCACATTGTCCTTAAAACCATGTAGCGTAGTGTGATGACTTTCCTCTTCGCTACCATACTCACAACCATGCTTGCTTACTCTGTAGTCATCTCTATAGAAGTTATTGAACTCCCTTACTTCACCTTCACTCTCGGAGTAGTAATTCACAACACCATAGTGATCATATGAGCATGGACCATCATATCCCTCAGGAACTTTATCATCAAACCATGAACTTCACAATGATACCTATTAGGACTATCATAACCCTCATAACCATCAGCTTTATATCCATGAATTTATCTTAATGACCATCATAAGTCCCATATTCTTCAACTTTATACCCATAGGATCCATCATCATCTGCGTGGGCATCACCATGGCTCTCATGTGGGTAATAACCATCATATTACTTACAAGATTCATCATTCATCCCATGAGTGTCATCATCGTATTCATAGCTTCCATTATCACATTCAAGCTCTCTCATGTAATGATCATCATATTCCAAAGGTATGGATGACATTTTCCTTGTATCTCCTTTGTGAATACCTACAAAACGAGCAAACAAGCTAGTAGTAAAAGTTCTTCACGTCGCTCTTTTTGTGTGCATGCACCTTACCTCTATGGGCTTGTCTCAAAATTGCTCATCTACTAGTTCTACATAATTTAATCAGGGTTACCAATTCTTGAGTTAGAATGGATCTTTGATGACTCGAATAACCAGACAAATCAAAATTACAAGTGGACTTGAGCCAAAGAAAATGCAACAAAGATGTAAAATGATAAAATCTATAAAGAATTAGTAGGATATAAAAACAGACACAAATTACTAATAGCAATTAGTATGGATTGATGCTAATTGATAAATAGCATAGAAGATATGGAAGAGAAAAGAGGAAACTAAGATCTAAAGTTGGAATTGATCCCTTACACTTAGCAAAATTTGGTGAAACTTGGATGCTTGAGGGTTGGTCGCCCATGTAAGGACGACTCATCCTTGGTGCCTTGGGCTTGCATCATCCAAAAAGTTCTGGACTGCCTAGAAAATTTGATGGATCATCTGAAAAATGGGCGATTCATCCCACGTTGGACGGATCATCCAATAGGCCCTTCCATAGCAAAGTAAATTGCCTCCCTAGTAACTTGTTGGATGGCTTGTTTGCAATGCTTATGGATGGTTCATCTGAGTGGGGATGACTTGCCCAAGATAGTGTCCTGGGTTGTCATCCCTGAGATTGTTCACTCCCTCAAGGGGTTTTTTTGGGATGACTTGGATGGAAAAAGTAGGACGGTTCATTTAAACAAGGGCATCTCGCAAAAGTGTTCCATCCACAAGGAAGTGGACTGTCTAAACCGGCTTCAACAAGCCTTGACTCCTTGAATTAAGCATTTGTTTGGACCCTTTTACCCCTTAACTTAGAAAATTACAAATGCATAACACCTTTTAACAACTTTGACTTAATATCATTGGATCACATGTACTTGAATTTCATCTTATTCACCAAGAACAACATGAAGATTGCAAGAACACTATGAACACTTGGTGACATTGGTTAAGCCAACTGCACTAGAAAAAGTCAACTTCACACCAAATATAAACCATGATCTCCTATCGATATGGTGAGCAAACCCCAATAGTTTCTACACTTGAAACTTCAACTAATTAAAGACCCACTTACCAACCTAGTTCAAAACATGAAGAACACCATGTGAAATGATCTTTAAACACTCAAATCTTCTTCAAATGAACTCCAATCTTTTCCAAATTTGATTCCCAAGCTCCTCGAACTATTATAAACACGTTTTCAACGCTTATGAGTCTATAAATTAACAAAATGAACACCAAATTTAAGAACAATTTTCAGATCTATGTATGAACACCAAAAATTGACTGTTAGCCAATTCTCCACCAAATCCCTCCATAATTGAACCCAAAAATCTACAGCTTACTCAAATCCACCTTGATTTTCACCAAATTTGAAATTTTAGTTCCTTATAGTATGGAAATCACTTGTAAGTAATTTTTAACATTTAAATCACCTTAATTTTCCAATTCCCTAAAGCTGTAATGGCCTTCAATGATGCAAAATGCAATCATACCAGGATCAATCCAAATTTGAGATCTATGACTCAAAATATAGGAGAACGATTCCTAGTAATCAAAATTAATAAATAAAAATAAAATTGACTAAATCATACATTACTCATGGTATGAGGTTTAGCATAAGGGTTAGAATAAACAAGTGCAAATGCAAGAAAACCGAAATCAATGGAAAACTAATAATACTCTATATTCCATAGAGTAAGACCAAGGCATAGAATATGTAGAACACACTAAAAAAATAACCAAGTTAAAAAAAGTTGCAAGGGATTCAACCAAATATGACTAGCTTGGTTCACTTGGTCAATCAACACCTCAATATGATAGGCCCAACTCAACAAACAAAAGACATGCTTATGATGGATTTCAAGGTCAAATTGATAAAGGTACCATTCCATTAGAGCATGGTCATTATTTTGTTGGAGCATAAAACTAACATATGAGAATGACTATGAGAAAAATGTACAAGGTTTTTATAATTAAATGTGGAAAAGAAACAACTCAAAACATAAAAATAAGATAGATTAGAACATATAAGATGAGATGTGAAGAAATAAAGAGATGAGAGTTGTAGAAAGAACAATTAATTAAATGTTCAATTTATTAAAGGAAGAATTAATGAAACTTAGTGAAAGAAAAACTCAATTGAATCCACCATTGAGAAACTCATTTTTAATCGATAAATAAGAAGTTATAAATCATCAATAGAAGTAAACCAACTGCTAATATAGATTGTAATTCTATAATCTACTAACACTAACCCTAGATAAACACTACTAAAAGCTTTACAAAGCTCTGTCTAATTCTTGATTCATCAATGTTTCAGTCTCAAAATTGAAAGACCAAGTATTAATACTACTTCTACTTTCAATATTTACCCTTGAGCCTAAAAGTGACTCAACTTTACGAATTTACCCCAATGTTTGGGTCTCATTAACTTTAGGCCCTTGATGTCTTCAATTGTCTCTCAATCTATCTTGTAAACTAGGGATTGATCCTCTTTGTCCTTTATTCATATATTTGATCTCACTTTGGCTCCTCAATGTTTCCTAGGCCTTAGATCATCTTGTATAGACCTTCGAGTATAGGGTTATAATTATTGGCGCTTCCCGATTTCATATCATCCTCCGCTTCTTAAAAAGGATTCTTCATGGAATCCCAACTTTGAAAAAACAAAGAAGGACCACAAAACCAATATTTTCTCATGGTATGAGGGTTAGCACAATATTTAGTGTAAATGAGCAAACACCAACAAATAAACATCACCATCCATAACCAATTCTACCACCATATCTAAATAAGCATAACAAAGCTTAAGGAACAAGATATTTGGATATCCTAATTGTTAAAAGAAAAATAATTCCCAAAAACTGGCAACAACAAATGGAAAACGTCACATGGTGTTTGAAAAAAGGAGCCGTCCATTACCCACATAAGACCCCTACCCCTATACATGATCAAAATCCCACCTCAACAAGGGTGTCACCAAAAGAAAAGAGGTAATATAGAAAGGTGCTAAGAGAACCAAAATCCTTCAATGTATGCCCACTCATGAAACCACAACTAGAGTCAAGACTCCTATCAAGAGCATCATCACAAGTGGATACAAATAAAGAAGAAAATAAGTTGCCTTGTGTGATGAGGCTACCTCGTTTGACCCAATAATCTTCCCAAAGGAGTGATCTTCCACATGTAGTCTAATCACCTAATCTATCATGCCTATCCCATTGAATGTGTGAATGAGTATAACTCGTGGGGTTGATACCTAAAAGGTACCATGGGCTCAAATATTTCTTGGTAATTTGGCGAAGCTCCAACCCACCAAAGAAAACATTTAATTTATTACCAGGGTCAACTGGAAAAGAGTTCCATACACTTGGGTCATCTATCAACCATTTACCCCATCATTACCTTTACTTTCATACATCATACATTTCACTTCCACACAAATATCTTTATATGCAAATAGGTAACAAAGAAAGGTGTCCCTTAAAATGACTTCATCTAAAGTGTTCTCATAAGAAATA
>JBDJHY010261160.1:0-10502 GCA_039654485.1 Withania somnifera
CTTTATCATGTTGTATCAAATGTATAGAGCAGTGATAGGATGCAGTAGCAGTGAACCAGAGCAGAATAAATACAAGAAGCCTGAGAGAAACCCAAGGAAATTAAGTATACTCTTGGGATTCAATGTGCACGATATGCAAGAGGGGAAGGCCTCTACAACACTAAATCGTTCGGCAATAATATGAAGTTTCTGTTCGGGCAACTAAGGTTCCCCACAAGACATCAAAAATGCAGCCGGCTGAACATCACATTGACCCAAGGAGGATACTTCATATCATGAAATTATAAAATGAGGCAGAAGATACAGAAAAAAAATATCTATCCACCAACCTCCCTCATCAATCTCGGTATTAGGACAAATGAGGAACTTAGACATGACTCGTCAAGATCATCACATCAACATAACTGTTATAATATAGCAATAGGAGTCATCAGTATCATTCCTCAATTATCCACTTGTACCAAGTGACCTGAGAGAGAGAACTTGTAGCAACTGAAAATCTGAAAAGCTTTTCTTTCCATTAAGTAAAGAGTCACAAAAACAAGGAAGATGCTTCCACTATTTAGACAACATAAAGACAGTCCAAAACAGAATATAAGTTATATTACAACTCAAACTGTGTCAGTGCAAATGTTTTCTTAGCCAACTTCGAGAGCAAGTGAAATTGGAAGCATCTAGTAATGCATAAATCTTTTAACCAAGGAAACAACCCTTTGGGTTTGGGGGGGGGGGGAGAATCCAAGATCAGTTTTGAATTATAGGTGCATTGTGTGCATATAGAGGATCAAAATAATCGAAAGAAGTATCTTTGCAAATATTGAAATAGAGGAATTTCAGCCTTTCCTGTTAAGGGGCAATACATCATTGTAAGAGTTCAATGATTCAAAACTTCGCAATTGTTCTTATTCTTCTTTTTGTTAGGACGAACGAACTTCCAATTCACATTTTACTGAAACAATTCTCCTTCCGTTGTTTTTGAAGAGGAGATGAACCAAGCTATTATTCTACTTCTCTTTGATGATAAAGAAAGTTGTATTAGCTTGTTCCATTTGGAAGTTTATTGTCTAAAACAGATTTGCACCCTTACTTCGATTCTCAATTTAGAATATATTAGTGATAATTGAACATGTGTATATAAAGACTACTTAATAGCTATTTGAACATACAGTTATTCATAAGTGTTGCCAAAATATTGACCAATAGGAATACAAAATCGTGAATTCAGTAAGAGGCAGGTAATAGGTTTCGAAAGTTCACTACTCATTGACCGCCGACATATTAAACCTAAGTATGTCTTTATTTTTCATTACAGAAAACAGCATCGACAGTCCAAATAAGCTGAGAGATGGTAGCTGATCCAGGTAAGAGTAAAGGAAAGATTAGTAAAATATATTTTCACCTCAACTATTAAATGGCAGCACTAACATGGTGCAAGTGAAGCTTACTATATTTCTTACCAAGTAGATTAAGAGCATGAATTAATTGAAGTCCAATACCGCATGCAGTTTATGTTTTATATACTGCTTATATAGTTAAATATGCCCTACTGTTGCAAGTTACAAATGTTAAAAGATCCAAATATCTTTTCTTATGGGCTATTTTAGCATTAGCCTTTCAGCAAATCTTCAATTTGTATGGTTGACTAAAAACCTGTCAACCCTATGTAAATTATGTAAAAGTAAAAAAAGAAACACCACTGGAATAAGTACCCTAAACGTCTGCTATAAAAAAAGGTACCCCATAGGCAAAATCAAAGAAAATTACAAGCATGTTAAGAATTCAAATTCTCTTCTCAAGAGATGCAAAAGAAGATGTTGAAATTAAGTTGGATTACAAAGCACTTGATCAAGCCTTTGAACAGTAAACGATGTCTGAATTGCACTTCATAAACATATGATCACTCACCTGGCTCAATCCTAACAGCTAATTTGTAGCAGAGCAGGATCACCACCATATGAATTTAGAAATCAGTGATTGAACATTGGTGACGCACTATAAACTCCATCAGACCAGTCATATTTCTATAACGAAAATTAGCAAATTGGTGGAAGTGCTACAGAACTGCAAAAAAAGAGAGATTAATTTAAAGGATGGTTCATCGGTGGTGTAGGATTAGACATTCTTGTTGACAAAATTAATATGTCAGATAACGAAAATTACACCTCAAGTCAACCATCTTGCATATGATTTGAGTTGTCTGCTTCCAAAGCATATGGATCTTTTAATATGAACTCTTCCAAAGAGATTACAAGTCTGGATAAAGATTAAAAAGATATATGGAGGATGTCTTTGCTTGCCTTACATCAAGGGACGAACAAACATCTTTCACATTTTTTGTGGTCTGCTGAATGATGGGATCAATAGTATTTATCTACTCGTCGTAAAACTATAAATTCTATACGAAAGGTACCCAAAATTTGAAAATGAAAGTATAATTTCTATTAGAAAAGGTGTAAACTCCGAGCTTTTATTGCCTAAGGTTTTTTGGGACTATTTTGGTGTACCAAAATGTGGCTATTCAGGCGCCTATACGTTTTGAGCGTTGTCTATCTTATTTTTATTGTTAGGCATTAGATTTTCAAAAGTCTCATAAAGTTTCTACTTTTAAAATCTAAACTTTGTCATCTTAACATTTAATATACTCCTAAAGTACACAAATTCATACAATATGCATGACACATAAAACACAACTACCATTTAGCATTATATAACTACACACAAAACATTATAGCAAAAAAGGGTAAGAATTACCTTGCACATACGAAGCAGTCTCACTTTCTTCCCACCTCAAGCAATATTCACCTGCAAAATTTCGTACTATCAAAAATTAACAAGAACTATATTTTAATTAAATAAATTAACATTATCAGATAATGTCATGTATGGAGAAACTAAAATCTACAAAAAGGGTAAAAAAGTTTAAACAGGCAGACCCACAATCAATTTTATTGCAAAACTGTCATAGCTGAGGAAGACTTAAGTAATTGAAAATAGATTAATTAAGTAACAAAAACTCAACAATAACAAAATGCATATTTGGAAGCCAAAAGAAAGAGATACATCTAAATACTATTATTTTTTTCTGGCAAGAAATCTAGGTTTCCTCCAAACGACGTTCATAAGGAACAATTGCAATAAAAAAGGCTTACGGTGCATTTTTAATGAGAAAAGAGACGGATATCATGCCATTAATGCAAAAGAACTATTGCATGTGAGATAGCGAAGCCTCAAATCACATACCATCCAGGGTTTTTAAAACCAAGATATAGATACATAAATATATGTGTCCCTATGCCCAAATAGCAAGATTTGCTTGCCTGAAAAGAAGTTACTCTGCTACGAGAAACTAAGAAGCAACTGATAACACCCAAACAAAAATCAAAGAAAATAACACTGAAAAGAACTTACCAATAGAAAACAATGAACAAAAAGAAAGGATGAAGAAGAAGAGGTACTTACCAGACAGAGAAAATAGTGTCTCAGGGGAAAAAGGCAAAGAAGAAGTACGGAGAGAAAAATAAAATATAAGATCCCTAAAATGTGAAAAGACGAAAATAGCATGTCTACCACATGGACACGTGTGGAGAGTTAAAGGATAGTTAATCCATGTGGCCTCAAGAAAGGGGATGTAAAAGGACAAGATTAGAAGTACCAAGATGTCCGCAAAATATAATACTATTTCAACAGTACTCTTCGTCAATAATACTATTTCGACAGTACTCTTCGTCGTACCAGGAAGGTTTCACTTATTAAAAAGGTTAATATGACCATCCTTGATTTCTTGAATTAGCAAATGTTGTACAAGGTGCTTGTGAGGTATCTTTGCGGTTTGCGGTTGTGGTGGAAGAGAAGGTGTTCTATTTGAGACTAATTTTCAAACTTGAATAACAATTACCCATATTGGCGAAAAATGATGAAAAGAAATGTAAATTTTATTTATAAAAAAATGCCACTGGGAACTAAAAAATATGAACCTCTTTTTAGACCAAATATTACTTTTTGAAACAAATGAAATTATCGAATTTCAAATCTGAACACTCTAACCTCAAATGTTGACACAAGTCAATTAAGACTTAAACTTCAATATCATCTCATCAAGTTATTCAAACTCAATACAAAAGGTCTAAAACTAAAACGGAAGGTCCTCTTACGCCAAATTCTACATTCTGAAGCTAACGAAATTGACGTTCTAATCAAAGAATTTGAACTCCAATTGTTGATTAAAGTCAACTATTTTCAACTTAAGCCTTAAAAATAAAAAATCGTCTAAATAACAATTCTTTTGTCGCGGCCTAAAATTGAGGTGTGATGACTCCTACCTATCAACAGGCAAACTATGCTAGCTCAAGTGAAGGATCAAAGTAAATGCGGAAGTAAGTAAGATAATAGAAAATACTTTAAAACAGAAATCTAACTCCATAACCCAAAACCAAGTTGTCGTTGTAACAAACCTCTATATTTAGGATTTGTATAATAAATCATAACTCTCAATAGTCTTTGAAAAGTAAAGACTGCACTAACTACAGATACTAGAAATCATTGGCACTGCGAATGAGAAGGCAACTACCTTGGAAAGTCTCATAAATGTGCCTTGACTGAGGAATAGAGAGATCATTATGTCTCAGGCGCTAAACCTGCACAAAAAGAGCAGATTCAATGATGCATGTGATACATTTGAGGTGGAGCTTGGAAATGAGTTGCCACAATTGGATGAGTCTCTTATAGTGCTTGGTTAGCTTGGGTATTTAGATGTGGTGTTCCTTTTCTTATGAAATTAGATGAAATAGTTCGTAGGAAGTTGGTTGGTCGAAGGACTTCGGTTCCACCTTGTGATCCATAACAAGCCTCTCTTAAATGCCCTAGAGAAATGGTAGTTGATTGATATGGAGTTCTCCTAGTCCCCTCACCTTGATCCCTTACAACTTGCTTCCTCTCATCCTTGTCTCAAACTCTCACATCTAATTCTTAATTCCCCTAATGTGTCTTGAATTATCATTAATTGTTCCCACTAGTGACTCTCATATGTCTTGTGTTATCAATCAAGGTTGTGGAGGCCTTTTCCCACATTCTTTCTGAATTGGTTGTCACTTTAGTGATTAGATATGGTACCTCAAAACTCAAGTTAGTAAACAAATTATCACGTCACACTTTATGAACGCTCACCTTACCGCTAAGTGTCTTATTGAAGTTGAGTAGCAACTAGCTTAATTCAACCAATTCAATATTTTCTATCATTTGCGGTTGAATGTAATCTTGTATACCAATTCAAAGGATGAATCAAACAAAGGAAAAGAGAAAACAACCTAACAAAGAAACTATTTAGACAAGTACATAAGAAAAGCACGAAATAAATCATACTCTAGAACTAATCTATATTTAATAGGATAATTACTAGGTGTAAACTAACTTACAATCAAACAAAAGATAATTAGAATCAAGAAATCAAACTATGAGAAGTAAGAACTCAGAAGAATCACCAAGACTTGATCACCCATGTTCTCCAATCCAAGGATTCACCAAAATAGCCCTATATGTTACCGACATGATTGGAGACTCGTCAATGTGGATTTGGTTTGAAAATATAACAAGAAAAGAATGTTAGGAAGCTCGATAGCCATTCTTAATTAGAAGATCGCCAACTAGGACAACGATGGTGACCTTTTACTGGCTGATATGTCCAATTTCCAAAGCCAAGTTTGGTGATGGACACCACCCTAAAGGGCAGATCTCCAACCTAAAGGGAGACCCTCTTTTTAGTTTGCCAAATGAATTTCTTTAAGTTCCAGAAAAGTTCATTTGTACATTGTGCAATCTTGTGGGACCTTTCTCTATTTGAACCTTACTCTTTTTGGGAGTTACCTTTTTTTGTCAAATACTTTTTTTCCAAATATTCTTTCCTCTTTTGGTCAAACTAACTAATTTTCACATTTTCCTTTCTTCTTCCTCAAGAACACTTGAAGAACATCTTGAAATTAAATTTTAAAGTTAATCAAATAAACTTTTTTTGCTATGAAAATCTGAAGAGATGGTCCTTAAAAATAGATAATCAAAGTCGAATATCATTTGAACCTCAATTCTTAACCAATCCTCACAGCAAATCAAACCCACTCACCAATTGTTCTTCAATCCTCAAGTCTTCAATGGTGAAAACTTAATCAAGCAATACCCAATCAACTCAAGTCTTAATTCCTGACTCTAATCACTAGGAGGTTGATTCCTAATGATAAGAAAATCAAACAAGACTCAAACCACAACTAGTTTTTGGAAAATTTTCCAAATAATTTTTTTTTTTTTGGATTTTTTATTTATGAACCTAGGATTGAAATTTATGGAAACAAACTCCCTATTCTAAGCTTTGATACCAAATAATATGAATTTGGTTAGGAGTCTAACTCGATTCAATATCAACTTGTAATTGAAGATAGATGGGTATGCAGATTTCAAAAAAAAAAATAACTCAGATAATAGATAAACAAAGAACTGGGCACTTTTGACATCTATTCGACCTATTGTAACTATAAGAACCTAAACTCAAACAATAATAAAACTCCTGGTTGATTAGCCACAAATGGGAAATCTACCTATTGATTGAATTGAAAAGAGTTGAAACACAATTGAGAGAATCCACTCCTAAATGCTCAATAATTACAACTATAGGTAACAGACTACGGTTATGCTACAAGAGTCACTAAATTAACCTACGAATTAAGCTATTACAAAGGTTTAAAGCTTTTTATCATTGATCATCATATATAACTTCCAATATCAAATCAAGTTCTATTTACCCTAAATGCATGATTGGTAGCCAAAAGTGTTGTTTTTTGTCGCCAACCAGGTTGGGGAATCACCATTTGTTGATTCCCTTCGCAAAATATCACAGTGGATCGATTGTGGGAGATCTAACTTGGAGCATCACTGTTTGAAGTGCACATAATTTTCGTTTAGGTCGACAATTCACCAAAAAGGACATAAGGGTCGCCAAATATTCCAATAACTCCCATGGATATTGGCTCAATTTGTACACCGTTGTTTGATCTAGGAAAGGTCACCAAACAAGTTGGTGAATTGATAAGGTGGGCAGTAGGTTCACCAAAATAAGTAGTGAGCTCCTTCCCTCTTTTTTTTACTTTCCAAATATTGTAGGCCTTTTTTTTCTTTAATTTTGAGATCTTCTAAGGTTCCTCTCTTTATTAATATGCCTTATAAGTTGTGAAAATCCTTACCTTGGATCTGAGTGAAAGTCTTGAAGTATAGATGTTTTTCATGCTCATATCATCGAACAAAATCAAGTGTGCAAGATGACTTGGGTCAAGTTTGGACCCATAGAAGTTAGGATTCCCCTCACTGGCTATTTTGGCGATGTAGAGGCAAAAAGGGTGATCTTTCAAGTTGGCATCCCATTTATTGATTTTCCAAAATGTATAATTCACCTATTACTAATCTAGATGCTACCACTAACTAAAGGCAATCCACCTTTGAGCTACAAGCTAAAAGTTACTTAATTCTTAATTCATCAAAAATAACTCTAAAAGTCAAGTGCAAGTCGGTAGAGTTCTAAATCAATAATGGAAATCCACCCATTACTAATCTAAATTCTACCACTAACTAAAGGGAATCCGCTCACCCTTTTGTGTGGTATAATATAAATAGGGTTGCATTGATTATTAGAGTAGTTTTTGATGAATTGAGAATTGAATAACTTATATCTTGTAGTTTAAAGGTGGATTCCCTTTAGTTTGTTGTAGTATCTAGACTAGTACTTTGTGGATTTCCATTATTAACTTAGAGCACTTACTTTGATGTTGACACTAATTGGACTCCATAAGCGAGCGACTTGATATGGACATCAATGTAAGAGCTTTAACTCAACAACAGGAATCCACCCCTTACTAATTTAGATGCTACCAGTAACTGAAGGGAATCTACCCATAACAACTCTTTACAAAATGTTCCAGAAGTTGGCTACCTAGCCTTGCAAAATGGCAAACCAGTGATTATTTGGGCAAACTTAGGGGTTGCTTTGGCAATGAATTTTTATGTACAAGTGGTAACTTTTGGGTCTTGTATGTAATAGAATATAAATAGTCTTGAATTTTATTTTTTAGAATAGTTTTTGGTGAGTTGAGAATTGAAAGATTAGGTCGCCAAAGTGGGTTGTCATGCTTTTGAAATATTTAGCGAAGGGATAATCCCTCTTGGCACATCGTCCAATGGGCTGCCACTTAGTGGATTGACCTTCTTTCCTCTATATCGCTAAGATATCCAGTTAGGTGAATCCTTACTCTTTTGTCTAGTCATTGCCAAACCAGCCCCTAAATTTTCCTAAATGATTATTGGTTTTCTATTTTGGAAGGCTATGTTGCCAAAGTGGGTTGCCATCCTAGAAAACTTGGGGGTTGGTTTGGCAATGACTTTTTGTATACAAGTGGTCACTTTTGGGGATTGTATGTACTAGAATATAAATAGGATTGAATTTGATTTTTAGAGTTTTTATGAATTGAGAATTAATAGCTTTTAGCTTTAGTTCAAAGGTGAATTCCCTTTAGTTAGTGGTAGCATCTAGATTAGTAATCGCTGGATTCCCATTGTTGATTTAGAACTCTTATGTTGATGTTCATATCGAAACACTTATTTGTGAAATTGAATTAGTGTCTCTTTCATTAAATTCTAGTCCTTCCCCATGTGATATTCATGGATTGGAGTATTACTTCTTGCTTCCTTTCTCAATCTCCTAAGATTCTCTTTAATTATCTTCAATTTCATTGATTTCTTGAGAATTCACATATCCCTCTATCTTAGTTTTTTATTTTGATAATGATTGGGTTTCCTCAAGTGATATCATATTATTTGGTATCAAAGATTAGTTTTGGAATTCGTCACAATGAATGTCAATCCTAGGTTCATAAAATTTTAAAAAACAGATAAATTAAAGAATTCCAATTTTTTTATTGAATTGAGTCTTTGATCGAGTAACATTGGAAATTGAAGATTCTAGTGTTTTAAATTCATGATCTAAGAGTAGATTTGATTTGGCGTTGAATTGTAATTTTCACAATTGGAGTTTGAAGCTTTGAGGTAAAAATAAGTGGGTATTGGATTTCTAGGGCGTTGAGTGTGAATTTAAGATTAAAACATATTGAGGATTTGTATGCCTATCACAAGGATCTCCTATATCAAATTTTGTGAGAATCAGAGTTGGTTGGAGTGAGATGTGAAGTTTCAAGGCATTCTTCATGTTCCTGGAGCTTCAAGTTTTCCAGAATTTAAAAATTGGGCCAAGTTCGGAGCTAAGGGAGTGAGGATCCTCCTCATTATCCATTTTTGAAATGTAGAGGCAAGAAGGGAGATCTTCCAAGTTGGAAGCCCGTTGGGCGATGTGCCAAAATGGATCATCCCTTTGGCTAATGTTCCAAAAGCATGGTAGCCTACTTTGGGGAACTAGCTTTCCAAAATGAAAACCAGTAATCATTTGGGAGAACTTAGGGTCTGGTTTAGTGATGACCTTTTGTGTACAAGTGGTTAATACTTGGCCTTGCATTGACTATAAATAAGTTGCATTTTGATTTTTGGAGTATTTTTGATGAATTGAGAATAGAATATCTTTTAGCTTGTAGTTCAAGGGTAGATTCCATACAGTTAGTAGTAGCATCTAGATTAGTAATGGGTGTATTTCCATTGTTGATAAGAACTCTTACCTTGACGTTCATAACGAGTCACTCAATTTTGGAATTGAATTAATGTCTTGCTCATTAAATTCAAGTCCCTTCCCCCTCGTGATATTCATGGATTTGAGTATAACTTCTTGATTCCATTCTCAATCTCTTATGATTCTTATGAATTATCTTTAATTTTATTAATAATTAACATATCTCTCTATCTTAGTTTTTGTGTGTTAGACCTCATGTTTTTACTAGCCTAGAAAGTTCATATCTCATCTTAAATTACAGAACCAAACCATAAAATCTTCCCTAAAGAGTCACGAGCAAGTCATTACTCGTGACTAGAATTCACGAATCATAACTCCTTTCGTCTAAGATATTTTTGAAACTTTGAAATCCCTAAAAAATATTGCAAGTTCAAGAACAAGTCACGACTCGTGAAAACTAGTTATGAGTCGTGGCATGGACTTGTGGCACCCTGTGTCAAATTTCCAGTAGCTTAGTGTTTCATGTCATGAAACTCATCACGAGTCGTGGACCCTAGTTACGACTTGTGATAGGGGAAATCATGGAATGTAAAGCCTTTATATAGTAGGCCAATATTTAGAGCCATGAGTAAATCCATGACTCGTGACTCTGTACCACGAGTCTAGATCAACTCGTGATACTCTATGACAGGAAATTTCCTATAATTTTATTAAATCATCCAGGGGTATTTCAAACGTTTTCCTATGACCCATTACATGAAAACAAACATTTTAGTTCATTATCTTTCCGTAGTATATATATCCAAAATCCCTTTCGTTCATTACTATTGTGTCCAAATGCACACGCAAGTGTACG
>JBDJHY010261180.1:0-10501 GCA_039654485.1 Withania somnifera
AATGAGTGAGTGTCCCAACATGAGAAATGTGACCATTAGAGGTAGAGGACCACATTTTCTTAAAGAAGGAGAAGATAATTTCTCTTAATCTGATGAGAATAATTCTACAAGTGAGAAAGAGGAATATAGTTCCGAAGGGGAATATAGAGAAGTCTCAGTTCCTAGTTGCATGATGAGGAAGGGACTTCCGTTTAGTGATGATTAGTTGCATGAAGGAGATATTACAATCCAAAATTATGTGATTCATCAGGTAATGATTAGCAAGGCTATGGATGGTCCAAGCCAAAGGGAGACAGTCTTCCATTCTAAATGCCTTATCAAAGATAATTTTTGCTCCGTGGTTATTGATAGTGGAAGTTGTGTGAATATTGCAAGTGCTACTATGATGGATTATTTGAAGATAACCACAACCTTGAATACCACACCACATAAGCTCCAATAGTTTAATGAGTATGGAGAAATGAAGGTGCATAGGCAAGTGAAGATCAAATTGAATATTGGGAGCTATAAGGATAAAATCCTATATAATGTAGTTCCTATACAATATTGTCATAAACTACTCGGAAGACCTTGGCAATACGAATGGGCCACGAAGCATTTGAGAGAGCAAATACATATTCTCTAGTAAAAAATAGTCGTAAACCTGTATTCCACATGTTACCACCCTCTCAAGTAGGTGCCATTTATGATCAAATGGAAGTGTTGAAAGAAAAGGCGAGTAAGGAAGAAAGCTTGTTAAAGAGGAAATTTAAGGATGAAGATGAAGAGAAGTGGAAATTGAAGGGGAAGGGTAAGGTGTTGCTCTTAAGGAGTTATAAGTAAGTAAGGGAGGAGGTGGAAAGCCAAAGTCCATTGGTATTTTTCATACATAGGGACCATGTTTTACATACTAACTCTTCTACTTCTTCTCTCCCCTATTCTATTTTCATTATTTTTCAGGATTACAAGGATGTATTTCTAAAAGAACTACCAAGTGTGTTGCCACAACTTCACGGAATTTAACACCAAGTAGACTTTATTGCGGGTTCTCAATTGCCCAATACACTAGCTTATGGAAGTAACCTAAAAAATACTAAGGAGATACAAAAGTTGAAGGCTTTATTAACAAGGGCTATGTAAGAGAGAGTATGAGCTCATGTGTGTACTGATTTTTTGGGTAACCAAGAAATATGGCTCATAGATAATGTGGGTTGATTTCCATACCATCAACAAAATCACAAAAAAGTATTTCCACCTTATCCCTTGTTTAGATGACATGCTAGATGAGTTAAATGGTTTATGTGTGTTTTCAAATATTGACTTGCGGAGCGAGTATTATCAAATTGGATGAACCTTGGAGATAAATGGAAAACCACCTTCAAGACCAGATTTGGTCTCCATGAATGTTTTTTTTATTCCATTGGGACTTATCAACTCTCCTATATGTGGTTGTGTAATTTGATAATATTTTGGTTTATAGAAAATCCCTAGAGGATCATGTGGAGAATTTGAAAAATATGTTTGATGTTCTTGGGAAGGAAGAATTGTATGCCAATCTTGGTAAATATGTTAATAATATTGTATTCTTGGGATTTGTTATAAGTTCAAGAAGTGTGGAGGTCGATGATCCAAAATTAACGCTATAAAATCTTTGCCAACCACTAAGTCCATTGGGATGTAAAGAGATTCTATGGCTTGGAAATTCTTATAGACGATTCGTTAAGAGTTTCAGTACCACTGCTGCACCTCCAATTGAGGTAATTCAAAAGGATAAACCTTTTGTGTTGGGAGCAAACAAGAAAAAGCATTTGAGACATTAAAATTCATGCTTAGTTCCTCTCCTTTGTTGAAATTGCCCAGTTTTAATAAGACTTTTGAGGTTGAATGTGATGCCAGTATAGTAGGCATTAGAGCTATCTTAATTCAAGACCAAAATCCCATCACTTACTTTAGTGAAAATCTTAAAGGTGCAACCCTCAATTACTCAACCTATGATCTTGGGTTATGTGCATTGGTTCAGGCTCTCAAAAATTTGAAAAACTACCTATGGCCCAAGGAATTTGTGATTCGTATCGATAATAAGTCCTTGAAACACCTTCGGTCCTAAGGTAAGCTAATTTAGAGGCATGACTAGTGGATTGGGTTTCTAGAGTCTTTCCCTTATGTGATTTATTACAAAAAGGGAAAAGACAATGTGGTGGATGATGCCCTTTCGAGTAATCATGTTTTGATTAATATTTTTTCTTCAAAATTGATGGGATTTTTAATTTTTAAGACATTGTACACCAAGAATTTTTCTGATGTTTTTGAAGAATACTTGGAACGGGATAGGGAAAATAAATGAGGGATAGGTTGACTACCCCTTATTCCAAGTTTGATGGATTTTTGTTCAAAGGAAAAAAAATTGTATGTACCAATTATCTCATAGAGAGAATTATTTGTGAGAGAGGCACACAATAGGGGATTGATGGGCCATTTTGGTATCCATAAAACCATGAGAATTATTGAACAAAAATTTCATTGGACAAAACTGCAAAAGGATGTGGCTAGACTTTTTGGATAATATGTTGAGTGTAGAAATGCTAAATCAATACTTCTACCACATTCTTTGTACACTTCTCTCCCCACACCCCAAAGACCTTGGCTAGACATAGCTATGGATTTTGTATTGGGCTTGCCTTAGACCAAGAGGGGAAAAGATAGTCTTTGTTGTCGTTGATCTATTTTCAAAGATGGCTCATTTTATTCCTTGAAATAAATGTGATGATGATTCCCACTTAGCATCAATGTTTGTTGAAAATGTCATAAAATTTCATGGGATCCAGCATTCCATCATAAGTGATAGGTACTCCAAGTTCCTTAGTCACTTTTGGAGAGCATTATGGGAAGGCTTGGAACCAAGTTGTTGTTCTCAAAATCTTACGACCCACAAATCGATGGTCAAATAGAAGTGGTTAATAAGACCTTAGGGTCCATTCTTAGGGCCATGGTTAAAGGGAAAATGTCCTCATAGGAGGAACACTTGCCTCTAGTGGAATTTGCTTATAAGTGTGTTGTTATTACTACTATTGGCATGCTTAGTGTGAGTCACTTCACTCGGGAAAGAACAAAGAAAGGGAAATCTATTGTTTAAGTTGTCAATAATGACCCACTTTGAGGTTATCTATGGATTTAACCCCCTTGGATCCCTTTGGTGTTATTGACATAACAAATGTTGTTTCTAGTCTATCTCTTTCTATTTCTTTTTCATAAATGGAAAGTTAAAAAATTATCATATAATAATCCAAAAATTGCAATAAAAAAGAAATAAGGGAGGTTTGTGATGATTTTTCAATCTTTCTACAAGGTAATCTAGTATCCTTATACATGAAGATAATCAATTTGATCATTGTGGTCTGACTCTATTATGGATTTCTGACCATATTCTACGTAGGGCCCTTTTATCTCTTCCTTATCCAAGCTTTGGTTATGGAAGAAGGAACCGAGAAAATGGTATTAGCAACAACTGGTTTTATTACGGGATAACTCATGATGTTTATATCGATCTATTATGCACCTCTGCATCTAGCATTAGGTAGACCTCATACAATAACTGTCCTAGCTCTACCATATCTTTTGTTTTATTTTTTCTAGAACAATCACAAACACTTTTTTGATTATGGATCTACTACCAGAAATTCAATGCGTAATCTCAACATTCAATATGTATTCCTGAATAATCTCATTTTTCAATATTCAACAATTTCATTTTACCAAGTTCAATGTTAGCCAGATTAGTAAATATTTATCTCTTTCAATACAACAACAAAATCTTATTTGTAACTAGTAGTTTTGTTGGTTGGTTAATTGGTTACATTTTATTCATGAAATGGCTTGGATTGGTATTAGTCTGGATACGATAAAATCATTCTATTAGATCGAATGTCATTCAGTTGTTGCTCCACAGTCTGAGTTCCCTGGTTTGCCCTTCCAGGCTTGGCTCCAGTCTCTACAGGCTCAACAACAGCTTCTTGGGCTGGGCCACCTACTTGAGGCTATTCCTGATGCTAGACTTTAGCAATGATAGCCACTGCTTCTTCAGTTTGAGAATCTACCTCTTTATTGCTTGCGGCCTGGGCGGCTCGGTTTTCCTGAGCCTATAGGCGTGGTGTTTTGTCTGTAGTTGGATCGGCAAATCGATTGGCCATTTTCCTTTCTTGGCTTACTTTCTTGATTGAAAGAGTTTTCCCGTTGAAAATCTACTATGAATAAATTGATTGCCTATAATGAACCTAGCCTTACTAAATATCCTAAGAAAAAAAGCCAGCTGCTGAGAATGAGTTCACGCTCTTTTTGTTACAGTAAGTGCTACAATTGAATCAGCTCTTGATGCAATAAAATAGGAGTTCTTGGTGTAAGCATAACCACAGTTGATTAAATATCCGTCGTGGTCGAATCACAAGGAAGAAAGATGGCAGTGTAGGGTAGAGCAGATTCGACATAACCCTTTTGTATCAGGATGTGATTGTTAAACTAAATGGAGACAAAATAGAACAAGTGATGAAGAAGTTGCAATGAGAAGGTGCGGCATCAACTTGAGAAAAAAAAATCAAGAGAAAGCAAAGAAACTCAACAAAGAGAGGAAAAAGATAGTATTTAAACCTGGAGATTGGGTATGGGTGAACCTTTGAAAAGAAAGAGTCTTGAATAAATGAAAAGAAAAATTGATGCATATAGGAGATGGTCCTTTTCAAGTTCTTGAAAGGATCATTGATAATGCATACAAAGTTGATCTCCCGTCGAAATATCAAGTGCATCCTACCTTTAATTTGGGTGATATATCCTTATTAGAACTGATGGGAGATGATAAAAGTTCGAATTTGAGGGAAAATTCTCCTCAAGAAGGAGAATACAATATGGATATCACCACCCCTATGCCTACCAAAAGGCCTTTCACACGAAATCAAGTCAAAGAATTACAAAGACTAAAAAGCTTTCTCATGAACAAGGATACTTTGGATGACATTTTGAAGATGGAAGGAACTTATTTTATATGGATAATATCTTGGAAAAGCACCTAAGGGACCAATAAAAAAGAAGAAGCAAGAGGGGATTCAAATCCCCGACACGTGTTGTTGGATGGCCAAATAGACAGACCGCCTATCCTTCGATAGATCATCTAAGAGGGGCCTCTTGTAGAGAAGTAGATGCTTGGGAACCCTGTGGTAGATGGCATAACCAGAGGCTCACCCAAGCTCAGCCTGCCCTCCCAAAGGTCTCTACCCAATCAATTTCAAATGACCTTTTCATGTCTTTGGTCCATTTTTCTTAATATAATTAGAGCCCATGAAGACTAAATATGGAATAATTTCCTTAGAATATATATATCACTAAGTAGGGTTATCTCCATTAGTTTTTTTGATGATTATTGACTACAAACTACTCTTATTGAGTTGTGAGCTTTTGGTAAGCTTGTGGTTGCTAATTGTGTGTAGAGGAATCATATTCCACTGAGGGCTTTGTAAGAGTATTGGTTCTCGGATTTGGATTAATTGAATGGGTTCTTGGGTTTGATACAGCCTTGAGTTCAATTGGATTTCCTACTATTGTGTCACAATAGCTATCTTTCAGTTTCTTGTTTTTTCTTTTGTTTTTGTTATTTTCATCTTCCATATTGCTTACCGTATCATTCCCGATGTAGTCAAGCCCATTTCAGGGGCTCAGTGGGATTTTAGGCCATGTTTTCCTAGAGTTGACTTTGGTCAACATTTGTTAAAAAAAATTTGTATTATAATTTAGTCAGTTTTATTGAATTCAAAATGTCATTTCCAATTTGGAAACGTGATTAGTTTACGTTCATTAGTTTTTGAATTTGTTCGAGGATCATTGGGTATTTTTAAGTTTGTTGGTTTTTTCTTCACCACAACTACTAGTTTACTTCAATTTTCCTCTTTGAGATGGTGACCCTATCCATATGATCATGATGTTGTCTCTTTCTCCTTTGTAATTTTGGCATAGATCAATGTGATCGCGTAGTACTCTCTTTTGTCCCTCTTCTTGAAGATCAAAGACCTGGTCAACATCATCAAAATGGTATGTTTTCCCCTATTTCACGATCATGACCTTACTCCAAGTGATCGCAAAGGTATCTGACTGGAAGTATATAATTCTAGTCCTGTCATAGAAGTTTGATTATTTTTTCACTATATTTTAGTTCTAGAGTATATCTTCTTATGGTGTTTTGGGTATTAGATCTTGGGGAAGTAGTTTTGAGTATTTCTCACCCCTTTCTTCTTCAATTTGGTACATGCTCCTCCAATTTCCTTTATTTCCCATGGGAAATTTCTCTATCTTCATCATCTTTAATTTATGATGGAAATTCTTGATAGTGAATTTCTGTGGTGAGTTGGTTTAGGAAATTGCTATTAGTCATTGCTTTTGTGATTACTATTCCTCCATTTATCGGTGCGTAAACTCTTTATTAATATTTTATTATTTTTGTAAAGTTTTGCATAAGTTTCACCTTTTCTTATTTCTTTTCTAGGCTGTTTTGAGGCTATTTCTTTCTCGAATCATGCTAATATTTTGGGAATGTGTCCTCGGTATTACTTGGGACCCATGGTAACTTTTATTTAAGTTCTAACTAGTGGGCCCATCAGGACCATTTTGGACATGAATTTTAGCTTTGCTTTATTTTTTACGTAATTAGTATGGTTAGACTCATTTTGACGTGTAGATTACTATTTTAAATAGTTTTATCTCAATTTGGATTTTCTTGGAGCTAGTGAGCTAATTATAAAAAATTGTAGGAGTTTTACTTCAGAAGACAGGTAGACTACGACTTATCGATGTTAGAAAGGTCCTATAATGATATAATGGTGCTAGTTAGTATCCTTGAGTTGGATTTTCTAGGTTAACACCCCTTTTTACCCGTGTACACTCTTTCTATCCATATCTTTTTTCATTACTCTGCATTTATTATTGCAATAGAATATGGTACTTCTTAGCTGAGGCCATGTATTGGTTTGGATATTACTTTGGACCTTAGTTGGATCATTTTGGGTTTTTTTCCTTGGGTTTGGGTTGGATTATGATATTTGGTTTCTTTTCTTTAGGAGTTTTCTGAGTCTATGTAGGGCTAGTAGGTTGGTTGTATACCTATATTGATCATACTTATGGAACAAGTTTAAACATAGCTTTATTACATATTCTCAGTTATCTCAAAGTCTAGCGCTCTTTCTCTCAGATTTTCAAACTTATCATGACATGCGGGCCAGTTGTCGAATAAATTGGCTAAAATGGTAAAACATTTGGTAATATTCAATTCTCATTAATAAATGCTAATAAAGAGGTTTTTTATAAACTTGTTTTTGACCTGATTTATGATTGGATGTCCATTACTTATATTTTATACTTATTTTTATCCCAACCCTGACTTTGGCATCGGATACTGACACCTCGCTAGTACTCGATTCGACCTAAGGTCATCTATCGAGTATTAGTTTATCATTTAATTTTAGACTTGGAAGGGTTCTGGGCAACTGGAATATGGTTCATCGAGACTTAGGAGTTATATGCAGTCAACACACTTTCATGGACCTCGCCATTTCATATTACAAGACCTAAAAGAGGGATATACGAATGTGTAAAGGTACACAGGGGAAGACCATCCATGGGTCCTGCCTGCTGGTCCTATAGGTGCTAGAGGAGGAGCATACAGTAGCACCTGGTACTATTATCTGCATTATTTTCTTCCTTTGTTTTCCTAGGTTTACTCTGTGTTCTTATTGGAGGGGTGGTGGTAGGGTGAGTTTGCACTTATTTGTACCTTCCTTGCTTATGGGGGCTTGGTAAGGTTTTAGGTAGCTTCCGTTCTTTATTATTTATTTACTCATCCGCTCACTTATGCATCATTATAGATATCTGTTTGTTCTCGTTATCATTCTTACATTCTGGGTTGGTAGATAATTACTCATGTTTAGATCTCCATTCCCTCCTATTATTGAGGTTACCGGTACATTGCTTTTTTTCATTTTATTTTACCTATTTTTGGTTCATGGAAAGTACCTCAGGTATGTTCTTCTTACTCTTGCCTAAGATCCTTTACTCCTGCTTGTAGCTAGTTGTATTTACTTATATTCTTTTTATCTTCTTACTCTATGTAGCTAGATTTCCTTTTTATTAATATTTTCACTTTTGTGACCTATTTTTTTATGTGTTGATTACCATTTTTATAGCTTATATGTGCCAGTCGTCCTATGATGCCTAAAGGGTGCCAATTTCTTTGGCAATTGGTACTTATACTGCACTTTTACATCTTTCGGGAGCAGATCCTAGAATGAGCTCTCATCGTTGATGTAGGATCTTCGTGCTCAGATTATGGAGATACAGGAGTTGTAGCGTGAGCTCTTGGCAACCAGACTACACATGTTTCTCCTCTTTAGTATTCTGTTTTTTTCCTTAATTCAAAGACAACTATGTTTATTTACTTTTTGTACTGTTAGCACTTGTACTATAGTGGCTCCTATATTTATGATACTAGGTTGTGTTTTTGGATTTTATTGAGTGTATTATTATGTTTTTATCAATCTTTTTCTCTTTCACTTTCTTCCTATTGCTTGTTTTTACTAGTGCTTGTCCTTTGTAGTAGTTGTAGCATGTTACTTATCATTTCAGGCTACAAAATTGGTTCGCCTATTATGGGTTAGTAGATGCCATCATTAATTGAAGAATTGGATCGTGATATGTTGCAACTTCCATATATCATTAATTAGTGCTAAATTGAAAAAAAAAAAATTGATAAGAACCAAACCGATGTTTTTTTAAAATTCTTTTTGTTTGGTTTTAGAAATTAAAAAATCGATTAACTTGGTTTGATTTTGATTTTGACCATTAATAGATACAAACGGATCTATGAACACCCCTACCCTACCTGGCACATCATAGGTAGGTTTGGGCAATGAATTCGAGCCGATTTGAGGCATAAATAGTACTTTGTTTGTTTATTATTATTCTTATATTATATTAAAAATATATATTCTTTTTTATCTGTCAAATTTATCTATCAATTTTTTTATCATTTTATATCTCTTTTTACCTTTATAATTAATATTTGTTTTTCAATGGGTGAAATAACTTTAACAAGGGATAATAGATTTACTATTTTATTTTTTATTACTTAAGAGTGTATCAAATCAAATATGGATAAAGTTTTACTAGGGAACTACTTTCAAACATATGTCCTCCTTGACTGAATAAGTTCTTCTATATGATCACATGCTTTAGGGTTTAAAATTCTTTTTCAAAACCCGTCAGTTCTCATATCTTTACTTAATTCATAATTTTACTAATAATAAGTGCTCAAATAGCCATGAATACAATTGATCCAACAACTAGACCCTTATTTTCATTAGGAAATCAAATTTGATTTAATTTCTAATTATTCTGTATAACAAGGATCATATAATTTAACTAATAAAACTTTCTACTATAAAATTAATTCAAGATATTTGAATTAACCTTGTCCTTAAAACTTATGAAATACTTCACTAAAAATTTGTAATTATATTTCTTAATTTATTTCAACATGCTTTAATTAAATCTTATTTAAGAATCGAATATTAATCTATTACATTAAATTACAGACAACTTTATTTATTGATTATTTTCTTTAAACTTTCACAACTTATTTCACGTGAAGGATATAAAATTCACATGTAGGATCTCCATATGAAAACTTATAAGCCTTCATAAAGACGTATCATCTATCTAAATATTTTGGATCACAAGTCTATATTTGAAGAATAGAGTACACATCTGATCATAAGCCTCCAGCTGATTGTAAACTGGTATTAGAAGAAACTGAATGCCATTAAGGCTTTGATGGTTAAGTGGTATCAAAGAAGATAAGTACGTACTTACTCACAATTGGGCGTATTCTATAACTAGGAGCTACAATGCATTACTTAGTACACAAGAGAGATTGAAGGAGGCAGAATCGATATGGTCTAGTTTGATGAAACCTAAGAATAAGTTTATCCTATGGCTTGCTAGGCAGGAAAAGTTATTAACCTAAGAGAGGCTGCAGAGAATCAATAATGTGGTTGCAAACGTAACATATTGTATATATGATGCAGGGGTAGTGAAAACCCAATTACAATTGTTTACTAATTGTAAATGGGCAAATGATGTGAAAAGAGAATTGATAGATTGATCTATATTGCATATAAAGAAGATAGGAGAAAATTTGTAATTACAGTGGAGTCAAAGAAAGCGCTAGGAAAGGATGAAGGAGTTAACTACCACAATACGTGGTGCTATGGTTTACGATATTTAGCAAGCAAGGATTGGAAAATATTTAGGAATATAAATGTAAATAGCAGTATTGTTATTAAACAAAATAAGAAAGATCTGAAAATAATTAGGAATGATACAGAGCTCAAAATAAGAACAAATATTTAGCACGTTGTTTCAAAGAATTTTGGAGGTAAAGATGATCCTATCTTTTTTTTTTTTGGGTTGGTTCTTACGTGTGGCCCCACCG